>OLKM01001755.1:15000-90833 GCA_900291075.1 Melanogrammus aeglefinus | reverse complement strand
TCGCGTCTTTGCGCACGCACCATATAACGTAGTCGTTCGCGCCCGCGCAAGAAGCCAATTCGCGTCCATTCGCATCTGTGCATTGACTTTGTAGTGCAAAGTGAACCGCGCCCCTCTCCAAAGTGTTCCGTCTGCGCATGCAAGGACGGAGGCGTGTTCAGTGAGTGGAAGGCTGTCGAGTAGTAGGAGGCGTGTCGCGTCATGACGTGTCACTACGCGACACGGCCCCCGCCAACTACAGCGGCAACCGGCGCCTACACACGGTTTCTTAAAGGGATATGAGCCCTACACACGGTTTCTTAAAGGGAATATGAGCCCATACCGAAGTTTGCATGTTGCATGCAAAAGTTACAGACTTTGCCTACGCGTTCTTTGCCCGTATAAATGAATGTATTCAAAAGCTTACATGTTATTATTACAATTTTTAATTGGTAAAAACAATTAAAAAGGCAGGATTTCATTAATTAAAATTTGGAGATGTAAAATTTTCCTGACTTTGTCACAAGAGACAACACAAGAATAATTAAACAGACAGGAATTCATGAGCTAAATGTCAGTGCTTATGTGGGAGTAAAGAGCGTAATGTGTTGAAGAAATATATATATATATATATAATATATATATATAATATATATATATATTAAAGTAGTGGCCTCCTATATTTATTTATATAAATAAATAAAAGTAGTTAAATAAAATGTCAGTGCTTATGTGGGAGTAAGAGCGTAATGTGTAAGAATATCTATAATATAAATAAAATAAATAAATATATATATAATAAAAGGTAGTTGGCCTACATACAAAATTAAATGTGGAATTGACAATATTTTATAATTCCTTAATGGGGAATTCATTTGGTGAATCCTCTCCATTCTGTAGGTTACTGAGCAGTGGTTGCTCCCTTGCTTTCTCTTGATATCAAGCAGGGATCATCAGCAGCATTTCTCCTGGAGCTTGAGTTGCTGGCCCCTCTCCCGCCCTCTCTCCTACCTGCAAAAACCTTTGGGCTTTGTTTGGTATTCTGATTTCCGTTATTCACCGCTACAACACACACATATGTACTCATGCACTCTAACAGCACTGATCATAGACCAATAACTTTCTTCTTTGTATGGTCGTTTTGTGACAAGTAGCAATTCATCTAGAACTATATTGTCCTGTCAAACGTATTTGTAGTGAAGAAGAGATCTATTTAAAAAAAACCAAACCAAAACATTTAAAGGCTCATTTTTTAATTTAATTTTATAGCTGCTCAGAAATGCCTCAGAGGAGAGGGCTTCTTCCAGTTTCCTCCTTGTAAATTTGGAGCTCTTTGCTCCTCCTTGGACCATGTGCCCCACCAGGGCTTTCAAGGCCAATCCACATTTAAACTACTGTCAGAAAAGAACAATAAAGGTTTTCAAATTACATGTTACATCACACATTTATGTGTCATGTGTCTATCATCAAATTCTTACATATTATCTTACCAACGGTTGATATTGAGGTCCCATTCGGAATCTCGCCACAAGCCTCTGGCACTGTATGTTGAATTTCTGAATCGTTGCCGTTGGCAGGAATGATTGACATTTGTTAACTTAAATGAAAAAGGTCAGCTGATACTGAATGTAAGCTCAATGTTGTGTCCGTTTGGCTTATTTTTTCCCTTTGTCAAATCTTACACTGTAAGAGGACTGTAAAGTAATATTCTAAAAATGGGGGTCTGAAATGCTCCTCAAAAATTTTAACATCAACACAGTCTGCGTTGTTTATTTTCAAGGTTCTTTCAATACAAGTGGTGAAATGTGATGTGAAAAAACACCTATCTAACAATATTAAACAGTGCCCAATATTAATAATTTAACGTAAATTAACAAAATCATGTCATAACTATCAGGTTAGGAGCATATAAAATGTTAACGCAACCAGTCCCTGCTTGTTTGTGGCTTTTGGCGTTGCCCCTCAAGACCTCAATATAAAAATGAGAAGGCCTCATCCAAGGCTCTCAATTTTCAAAAGTGAGTTGTGGCCCTCTCCCTGTGTTTCCATTGTGGGACAAGCTCCCCAGTTAAGATTGCCTGAAAACAAACATGGTGATGGTCCATATTGAATAAGTATGGTATGGTAGTGAGCGCGAGCGTTCTGGGTTCAATTATACTAATATATTATCCATAAAACAAAGAACCGGGACCAGAAGACAAGGTAGTGCGTTCAGTCAGCCCACTGGCTATCCTTTAATCACCTCGTCCCCTTTACAGTAGCCACGAGGGACACACTCTGTCCTTTTCCAGCCTAAACGCAGAACAGTCTGTTACACAACGTCCCCTCCTCATAGAAACGTCCACGTTTCACCTGAAACAAAACAAAAAAAAAAAACAAAACATGGGGAGAAATATCCCCCACCAAATTCCCATCTGCTGTAACTCCAACAGAACAGCAATATAGGCAACACAATAATCAGAACATACATCAAACCACCTGAGTTCCCAAATCCTCTCAGCAGTGGTTAAGCGCAAACTATAACAGTCACCGCTGTAACCAGTGACCCAAACATACAACCAATGCTGCAACATTTGTGCAACAGCCTTGAGGCTATACACATAACCCAATCTGAAACAAAATGAACAAAAACAATAACAAATAAACTCATGTTTTCACCTACATTTCACCTTTACATAAATTCAATCTTTCTTTTTTTCTTTTTTTTATATCCAGCAAGCTTCCACTGCATAAACAAATCCAGAACACAATAAGTTCAAAAACATGACAAAGTCTGCCAAATGGGACGGAGGTCGCACCACTTCCGCCGCACCGCGAGACTGAGTCCGGACCTGAGCTCCGGTAAGTTCCCACACAGTCCGATTGTCCCAACTCAGACCGGCCCGAGGCTGATCCCTGCTCTGTGGGAGTGAAGACTCGGACCACAGGCAGGAAGAAAACCAACGGCAACAAGGAGTGGCAGGAACAGTCTGTGTCGGCAAATGCAGAGTGTTATACGGTTTCAGTCTGTCCATGATGAACCACTGAGCCCCGCTCCATCGGGTCCGAGAGCGCTGGAAATGCGATATGTTAGTGCAGCCTCCCCGACCAGAAACCAGACTTGCACGACCCGATATGGGCCCCTTCCAGTGCGGTGCAAAAGCTTTCAATACGCCTTCCGTGGGGTTAATTCAGCCAAACCAGCCCACCTACACTGGAAGGGACGGTGGCAGCTACTCTCGTCATGGTACAGGTTTTCTGTCTTTCGCGAGCCTCCGCAGAGTTAAGCTGGGCTGTGCCGAAGGCTGACTTCCAGCCGCTCTGCAATGGGGTGGATGCATAATCCATCTGGGACCAGTGCCCGGGGAGTCCAGATCACCAACAGGCACCAGCACGTCAGCAGGAACCGGGCCTCCGTCCATGCATTAGGTAGAAGGGGGTGAACCGGGTGCTGGGCATGTTTAGAGGAGTTTGTATGCAAAAGGCGACTTGCTTTCACATAAGTGTCCATTCACCTCCATGGCGAAAGCAACATCTTCGCCAGCTGATCGATCAGAGTTTCGATTGTGACGCTCCACCATGCCATCAGATTTGCGGATTATAGGCAGTGGTGCGTGTTTTCTTAATCCCCAGCCATGACATAGGCTTCTGAATCACTCTCTGCTTTCGAACTGCCGGCCCTGGTCGGTTATGCCAGGATTTCGGGAACACCATGCACCAACACATATTCCTCAAAAAGGCAGCGCGCGACTGGAGTGTGCTGTCTGATTCGGTAAGCCATACAGGGCAACAAACTTTGTAAAGTAGTCCTCGACCACTATAGATGTACCTGTTCCCCCCGAGATGTCATGGGCAGCTTCAGAAGTGTCGTGCGGCCACCCTCTGCAGAGGACGGGTCAACTTGGGACCCCTCCCATAGAGCCCTCGGCCCTGGGATTGGGCTCCTGCGAGTCTGACATGCCCTGCATTGCTCACACCACCGTCTTTATGTCCCTCACATGAAGGGCCAGTAGCCAAGATTTGCTTGGCTTTTCCTCCCAACACACGGTTCAGCGGAAAAGTGTGAGCAGCCGGCCCCCCATGGCAACTGTTGAAGGATCTCTCCGGCACCATGTGCAGGAACAACAGCCTGAAATTTGTTTCTCTCCGTGGTTTCAGGCAACGCAGTGCGGCACAGCAGCCCCTCCATTTACCGACAGAGCGGTGGAACTCAGTCCATAACTTCCTCAAGCTGGCAGAGGAACCCCCGCGGGAGTTCTACGAGGCCGCCGCACCCTGCCCTGCTCCAACCAAGTCAACACAGCACTAATGTCAGGGTCTTCACGCTGTGCTGACCGCAATTTCAGCTCCACCACCAACTAAGTGGAATACACCGGAACTGCTCTGTTTGTGCCCCGTCTGGCAGGCGGAGAGTGGTCAGACACCTCCTTGAGGCCACGGCGCAAAGGCCCGGCCTGAAGGGAGCATCTGGCTCGACAAAAGTCTGGAGACACGGTCGTCGGCGGATAGAGCGTCCGCATTTGTGGCGGCGCATCCTTGTGGACCATGACCCAGTCCAAACGGGTCCAACTCCAGCACCCACCTACTCCTCCAGTCGTAGGGTCATTAATCAATGGCATGCGCCTAAGGCCCAGCGAGAGGGCGATGGTCAGGTGATATGTGCAGAACGTGGATAGTCCCACAATAGTGGTTTTGAACTCCACGGACTGCCCACACACAGCCCATAGTATCCCTGTCCGAAGGTAGACCATCTCTCTGTGTGTGTGTGAGGGCCTGGCTTGCGTAGGCAATCACCTTCTCACACCCTCTTCATCCTGCGCTAGCACTGCCCCAACCGAGTCTTTAGAGGCGTCGGTGTACACTTGAAAGGAAGTGCAAGTTAGGGTAGCGTAACTACCGGAAGAGAAGATGTAAGCACTTGCGAGGTAGGTGAACGCCGCGTCACACTCAGCGACACTTCAAAGGGCACATTCTTCCCTGCCAGCCGTTTCAGTGGTGCAGCGTGCTGGGAGAGATTTCGCACAAATCTCCTATAATAGGAGCATAGCCCCACAAAGGCCTGACCTCTGACGGGGTGTGCGGGGTGTTGGCCAAGTTTCTCACCTTATCAGTGTTCCGCGGGTCTGGTTGGAGACCATCCCTGGAGACCACGTGGCCCAAAAACACGACATGGTCCCTGGCAAAGTGGCATTTTCTTGGAATTCAACTTCAGGCCAGCCAGCTGGATCCTAGAAAGGACCTTCATCCAAATGAAGGAAGATGGTCTGAGAATGTACGGCTGTAAATCAGTATATCATCCAGATATACCACACAAATGTGGCATGGCAGGGCCCCTCAGAATGAGCTCCATCATTCGTGAACGTGGCTGGAGAATTGGTCAGACCCATAGGCATAGCCCGCACTGATACAGGCCCCGGCCGGGTCGTGAAAGCGTTCTTCTCGCGATCCTCCTCAGCCAGTTTCTACCTGCCAGTAGCCATTTGAAAAGTCAAGCGTGCTGAACCAGGCGAGCCAGCCAGAGCATCCAGGCTATCATCCCACTCGCGGAAGGGGGGTGTGAGTCTTTGATCGTCACTGCATTCCAGCCGACGATATAATCAATGCAGAACGTCCACTGTCCCCTTTTCTTTCTCACAAGCACCACTGGAGATGCCCAGGGGCTACAACTCTCCTCCACAACTCCGTCAGCCAGCAGTTTCAGCCACCTGGAACGTTCAATCTCTGTCCGTTTCCCAGGTTGCTGCACGATAAGGCACGCTGCTTCACAGGGGGGTGGTCCCCCAGTCCTTTATATGGTGTTTGATCAGTGTGCACCTGCCCGTGTTTCTGTCGCCCAAGTTAAAGACATCAGTGAACCTCTGCAGCAACTCAGCCAGCTTGGCCCTCTGCTCAGTCGTAACAGGAGACTCCTCCAAGGAGACAGGGCCTGCAGCAGCCGGCGGCACAGCTGGATGATTGTCGACGACACGAGGCGGCACAAAAATGTCTCTCTTTCCGATGGGTAAAACTCCCCAGGTGTAGACCCTGCCTGAGTTCAACTGCCTCCCCTGTGGAATTGAGGATGCGGGGCTGAGGTCACACCATTTCCTCACACTGCTCACTGTACGAGCAACCACCAGCCCCGTTGTTTCTGGAATGTTAGGCTCCAGATATCCCTGAAAGTCTGCAGCGGGTTGGACTAGCTCCAGCAGGAGTGAGAATGTTTCACTGGCACCAGAGCCTCACTCAGCGGGGGAATGGTCATGACGTCAGCGGAGGGATACGTTACACAACGTTGGACCAAACTCTCCACCCTGAAAGCAGGGGAACAGAAACGTCCCATAGTTGTAAAACCCTCGCCCCAATCTCCAATAATGCATGATTCCGTAGCCAGAAAGTCCAGTTCCGAGCAGAACACACTGAGTGGATTCCCTTAGCACATGGAAAGTGGTGCTGGCTCCAGCAGGTCGGGGCCCAGACGGAAGGTGATCTCACTGGTACCAGTGTGTCTAATTTTTTGTCCATTAACTGCCCGAGAGTCCAATATAGTTCTTTTTTCAGGGGCCTGTTTCGAAAGGGCAGGGACTGACATACGGAATTCTGCACTAATCAGTGACACCGAGGCCCCCTGAGGTCCACCAACATGAGAACCTCTGTGCCTTCAACCACACCCCTGACGAAAGAAGTTGATGGCCAGTATATAATCCATAACAAGCATATGTCATGTATAGGAAAGTCATGGCTCAAGGGGACCCACCATAGGAGTTAGCTGGCGTTTGGGCGCCTCGACACCAGCTACCGGCCGTTTCTTCCCTGCTGATGGCCGTTTGTCAGCATCCTGCTGTCGTGGCAGGAGTGCACGCCGGCGTCGCCTGGGCTCGGTCCTCACGTCGCCTGGGGCTCGTCTCCTCACGTCGCCTGGGCTCGTCCTCACGTCGCCTGGGCTCGTCCTCACGTCGCCTGGTTCTCGTCCTCACGTCGCCTGGGCTCGTCCTCACGTCGGGGCACGCCAGTTCGGGCTAGGCTTCTACCCCAGGCGGCCTGGAGGGCATCCCAGACGGATCTGAACGGATAGCCACGAGACGGAAAACCCCCCTGGCGCGGGGGACCGCCAGGGCTCGGGGGAGTGGGCCACGGTGTTCCTCACGAGAGCCTCTCAACTGGCAGCCCCACTCGCCACAGGTACAGTTACAGCCTCCTCCTGAGGGCGAGCGAAACCTTCGCCCCCTTGTGTCAGCATCCCTCGCCCTCAGTCTCCGATTTTCCTCACAAAGTTCTTTCATTCCCACTCTCATGGTGTGCATGTCCTCTGTTAGCTTCTCAACAGCTCTCTGGAGACCATCAGAGACTGACACGGACTGTACAGATGGGCCCCCACCACCGTAGGCAGCAGCAGCAGTACTCACGTAGTCTCTCTGTAGGGTCATTCTGGCGTTCTCACATCGCTCCGCTACGTGCAAAGCCTCCTCCAGGTCCGTAGCGCCCATCTCCAAACACTTGGCTTTCAACGCCGGGTCAAGACCAGCCAGGAAGCGCCGAAACTTCTCCTCCCTCTGTGCAACACCACCATAATCCGGAAATGCCTCTGTGACCAGCCGGCTCACATCAGCAGCGTACACCTCCAGACTTTCACCAGAAGCACGCACACGGGCTGACAGGCTTGCTCTGAACCGGTCCATTAACTGTCTCTGTCCAAACGCTGCTCCCAGCCTCTCTTTAATTGCAGCATAATCCAACTTGGTCGCATCAGGAAGACTGTCCCACAGCAGAAACGCGGACTTGCCGAGGCGAGTGGGAAGAATCCTGACCAGCTCCTCCGTACAGCCGTGGCCGCCCCCTGCCGTGGCGCCGACGGCCACCTCCAACTGCCTCGCCCAGCTGAGGAAACTCTGGCTCCCGTCCCCGGTAAAAGGAGCAGGCAGGTCGATCTTTACAGCTCCGCCCGGCGAGTATCTGCCCAGCATGCTTGCACTGGGTTTAAAAGGGATCTCGTCTGCATTCCACATGTCAACCGTCTATCACGCAGCACGTGAGGTCAGCCAGCTAGCTATACTGGGGCAGCTAAACCAATAACTAACTAAAACTAAAACTAACACCGACAAGGCGCCGCAGCAGGCAAAATACACCAACTAACACAAACAGCGGTTCACAGAAGAACACCGCTGCCACCAATGTAGCCGAGCGTTCTGGGTTCAATTATACTAATTATTATATAAAACAAAGAACGGGACCAGAGACAAGGTAGTGCGTTCAGCAGCCCACTCGGCTATCCTTTAATCACCCCTCCCCCTTTACAGTAGCTCACGAGGGACACACCTCCTTTTCCAGCCTAAACGCAGAACAGTCTGTTACAGTAGTAGGCTACTGGTAATAATCTCTTCATGCTGATATACTTACTTCAATATGTTTCCTAACTGAGGAGCTTGTCTTCATGCAGCCAATAAGGTCCTCACACAGGTTTCTGTCTCTCTCGGCTTCTTTAACAGCTTCCTGAAATTTCAAAATATATTTCTCACAAATAATCGTAAAAATTGTACGTCAATAATTCTTGAGTGACTTCTCATTAATCTCAGCAGCTCAGGATTGTTCTCACATTCATTATTCTAAGCAATATATACCAATACCATTATTGTTTTATATGGAATGCACTCTCAATATGGAATGTGTAATGTATAATATGGATAAATATAGCCTTACTTTCCTTAGTCCATCGCTAAACACAATTATTATATATACATTTAATCGATTAATTAATTAAATTACACTGACACTTACAGTCTGCATATGTTCGGCCCATTCAGACTAGTCAAGGTTTTACGGCGGAACTGGTTTACTTCCTGTTTTGTTATCCGTTTTGGCGGTCTCATTTTACATCTCGCGTGGTTCAACGTGACTTTCCCGTGTGGAGGAGGCGTGTCGCGTAGTGACGTCACTACGCGACACGCCTCTACGCGAAACGCCTCCCTCTTGCAGGCCGCAGACAGACCCCTCTCCCCCTCCCGCCCCAAACGCGTTTGTATGGCAAGCCAAATTGTCATTTATGTACTAAGTTTGACTATCCGGAATTACCATTGTAGATATTCAACAACTTCTTTCTGACTATTTGTGTTGTCAATTTTGTCTTTGCTGCATACGTGTGTGTTGTGTGTGCACGAAAGGCACGTATGAGGCGCGTACTACTGTAGGCGCCTGCCATATCGCATGCGTACGAAGAGTTGCAAAAACATTGAACTTTTTTCGCGCGTATACGCCGCCGATCAGTAGCCAATTACGTTGAGCTTTAGCTTACTAAAGTCACAGATAGAGAGAGCTATGCACAGAAGAAAACGGAGCGACGACCATCTTTTCTTTATTTCTGGGTGGATAAAAGTATACCAGTAGTGCTCCATGTAAAGACAGCTTAATGTACACATTTCTAGCGAGAAATGTGCAACTTTACTTTCATAATGTTTGCTCGGTGGAATGTGAAGGATGTTTGGTTTGATAGTTATGACGAAGATGAACGCTCCATTCACTTGCGATGGACACACTCTCTGGTTGCTAAGCAACCGTCAACGTCTTCAGCGGACTATATCCCTGCTGATCAACACTACCAAATGACATAAACACAACAGACACACCATGTGCTTATTATTACCATGTATACCATGTTATTTTAACCAGATTATTGTTATTTATATCCGAGATTATTTAATCTAACCCGATCCAAGCTCTATCATTCACGACGATGGTAGTGACCTTCATGTTTGCGGAGCTTTGTGAAAGAGAATGAGCGGGAGCGGGAAATATTGGGCGCTCTCATCTTACGCGCGTTACGCGCGTATCTGACCATTTTTGACACAAAATGGTCAAGCAACATTTTAGCTGCGTTACGCGCGTACATGGTACGCGGGTAACGCTTTTGGTGTGTTCGCGGCTTTATATATATATATATGATATGTATATAATCAAATGCTCTAGCCATGCCACAGCAAAACCAGTCCACGAACCACAAACGGAACAAAAAGGAGAGGGTAAAAGACAAGTTAAACTGGCTTTTATGTGTCTGGCAGCCCTCCCCTGGCTGGCAACTGATGAGGTGATTGGTGGAAGCTGGTTGGTAGAAGCGAGATGATGAATTGTTAATGACTCGCACCTGCACATAACAGAGGGGAAACAAGAAGGCAGCAACAAACAAACGGTGGCCGTAGCATCCTACTTTATGTGCTATAACAGGACAGCCCTTCATGGTATATTCCAAACATTCACGTCTGAACGTTCACCGACCGTGCTGCAAAATGGGAACGTTAATGGTCGTACATCTGTCATGTTTTACTACCATCTCTAGTTCATGTCTCTCTGGAAGAACATCAAACAAAACAAAGGCATGCATCCTGCTTCCAACAAACAGTATTGTCTTGGTAACAACAGCGTAGAATCCTTTAAACTGTAAAGCATTAAACCATAAAATCGAGTTACTTTCAAAATTAATAGACGGTGGCTTCTGACATGGAAGGCAATTCCCTTCCACGATGCAAGTGCCCTGCGTTTATATGCATAATAGTCAACTAACGAAAGTGTTTTGAATTTCAGTCCCCTAGTTTTCCCGCTGGGGTACACAGTGTCACACTTCAGAGAGCAAAGGCTTCCACGGCAGGCTTCCAAAACATTACGCTGGTGGTGGCCAACAGCAGTTTATCTGCAAATAAATCATGTTTCAAGAACAATCTGTCTCCCACCGCTCCTGTCACACCCTCCCCCTCCATCCTGCCAAACGTCACAGCTTGAACCCACGCGCCTTGCTGTGGATCAGGGATTTGGTAAAAACCTATTTTTGGCGGTTCTGGTAATGGATAGCAATCTATTGTCATTACAGACATGGGACAGACTTTTAAACATGGTACATACTAGACACGGTACACAAGGCTTAATGATACAATACAAGACAAGGTGTGCGTGTGCTTCTGTAATTGCTTTGGTGTTGGGATAATACAATGTGTGTGCAGTCCTTGGCCTGCACATGTTCACCACTGGGAAGATTCAATACCCTTTTTGGGGAACGGACTAAAGCACAACACTTAAACGTCATTCTGCTATTTCCTGATCCCTTTCCTCGTTAAAGTTTAAGAGTTTTATTTAGAACTTGAACAAAGCAATACAAAGGCCGAGCTGGTCTACAGAACACCTGCTTCTCCAGTTTCGGCAAACTGTTCATAAAGTCTCGCTCTGTGATTCCTCCCAAAAGCCCAAAGCCAGGTTTGAAATCAAACAATGCCCACGCATGGCTTCAACATCAATCAAATTCTGTTTCTTACCGCTATGTTTATGGTCTTAAAGTAAGACTTTCCTCCAGTTTTCCTACTCCTTTAACTTCACCTCCCCTTAGGGAAGACCCAGTTCCCCTCATCCTCTAACCTCCCCTACCTGATCCATTCCTTTCACAACACCTTTTAACTAGGTTGTCTCGACCTCATCCAAACAATTATATTGTGCAATGAATATAAGTACACACTGGTGACCCAGAACATTGTACTATCTTTTCAAGAAGCAAGAAGACAGTTTTTTCCCATGTTTAATTTGCATATAAGACAAGATAATAATTACAATCCTTCTAAAGTTATAGTCAAATTCTCCCACACTATCTGGAATGGATAAAATCATAGTATGCAATATGTTTCTCAACTATGTTGTATTCTTAGCTTGTACAATGAGTAGGAATCAATCGATCCGGAAAAAACGGTATCTGGCTAGTTTGCTACGTGTCTGTCATCTAACTAACGATGGCTGGTAAGAAAGTAGATGGGGGAGAGAGAGCTTGTCTTAAGCCTATTCTATCATCCGTTTCTGAGATGTTCCTAATTTGGGAGAACAAAATCGATAAAACTCTAGGCTCCTTAATAATCTGCCACAAGGGACCAGAGAGAGAAGGTTAATCCAAAGTTTGTGTGTGTCTGCTCACCAGCGTGTGTGTGGTATGTACACAAATGTCTACTCGGCGCTCCCTGTGGAATCTAAATCCCATTACCTGAAACATGCAAGGATCAGGCCCATTGAAGACGTTGATGGCCCCATCTTTCATACACCTTCCCACGGAGGAAACCATGACTGATCCGGGCTGCTCTCCTTCTCAGGGTCGTCATGCCTGATTTTTCCAAGAACGTTCCGGCCTGCTAATATGAACGGTAAAAGGTATAGTAAGGTACCATGTAGTAAGATGATACATCCACAGGGATCTTCAGTGCACCAGAAAGTGTTTCACATGTGGTCTACTTTCATGATTTTAAATCAGCTGAGCGGAAAATACATAATTGCAAATTAATATGGAATGAAGGCGGATTCCAGGGGGTGATGAATTTGTGATTGCTGTGCCTTTTTCATTTTTGCTCTGCTTGTTTTATTGAATTAAATATATTTGGTAGCCGTGTCTGGGAGTGTTTACAATTTAAATGCAAATACTTCAAAATGGCCTTTTTTAATTGTTTATTATAAAAAATATATAAATTTGTGTTGAATCTATGAATGAATAAAAATCCCAAGATAGATTGAAATCATCTGGCATTTTTACCAATGAAATATTCAAGAGCATGAGGGCTCTATTTCTAACAAATTACACCAATATTATACTTCACTACTTGATATATTCAAATCAAGCGGTAATTATTCAGTCATTTCATCAGCTTTCTACTGTTTGAGCAGCAGCCAAACTCTAAACGGTCCATACCTGCAGTATCTCATCTTTTCAGGCTAACAAGACGTTTACCGCAGTAATCACATCTCGAACAAAGAAATAAGATTCAATATTGCAACACGTTCCGTCACCAATTTCCCTGGCTGACTCACTGGGGGGGCATGGACATCATATATTGGCAACAAGAGAATTCGCTGAGGCAGTGATTGAATTAAGTTTGGTATGCAACACACACGCCCGCCGCCCCGCTTATGTGGTCTCTCTCTCTCTCTCTCTCTCTCTCTCTCTCTCTCTCTCTCTCTCTCTCTCTCTCTCTCTCTCTCTCTCTCTCTCTCTCTCTCTCTCTCTCTCACCAGGGCTAAGCCGATTCTACTCAGCAGCTTGTTCTGAAGCTCTGCCTTGAACATCAACCCACCAATCTCATGATCTCTTATAACAGGGTCCCTATGAGGAACCTTGAGCTTTGCCACCCAATTGCCATTTGTTAGGGGGACACAAATGCCCAGATGAACACATGCACAAACAAATTGACCCATGCACACACGGATGCGCAAATGCACACACACATACAAGGATAACGCGAGTCCACGCACGTGCCGTGTTTTCTGCTTCATGACCTGTTTTGTCTTTTGAATTTGGTGCCTTTTTTCATTTCCTCTCATAGTAATGGACTGTAGCTGCGTGTCAAGGTGGGACTCTATGGAACGTTCCAAGGTGGGCTTCAGAAGACAGTGGAGGAGTAATGACTTCCTGTTATGTCACTTCCTGTATGGTCCGACTTAACGAAACAACTCGAGAATTAAGTGCTTTTCAAAGCATCACATGCTTTGAAAACAGCGTAACAGGATATTCATTAGGTGTGGTTTGTGTGTATTATAAATCCTTTTTTTTTTTGCTGTGTGTGTGTGTGTGTGTGTGTGTGTGTGTGTGTGTGTGTGTGTGTGTGTGTGTGTGTGTGTGTGTGTGTGTGTGTGTGTGTGTGTGTGTGTGTGTGTGTGTGTGTGAGAATGGGCTGGAGCCAGCACATCCATTCAGTTACGTTTGAGCTTTAAGAGGGATTTTACAGGGTCTGTTTCAGGCATTGAAGGGGACATTATAATAAAGTGTAGATGTGTAGTGTAGAAAATAAAGGATGAAATGGAAGACACCCACAGGCACACACACACACACACGGTGCACATAGCTTCCATTTAATTCACTGCCAGCTAGAGCTAAACTTAATTAAGTGCTATGTCACAAGCCATTTATCAAACCCCAGCAAAAAGATATAAGTTTTAAACACTTTTCCAAATCCCTCCATTTTTCACACTTATAAAATATGCATGGTGGATGGATTCTATACTGCGACATTTACTTCTGTACTTAAAGTTCAGCACAAAGTAGCTTGCACTGACTGAGCAAAGAGGGAGAGAGTAGATATAGTGAGTTGGGCATTCACGTTATTATCCAATAAATTGTCCTCAAAAAGGTCGGCAGGGGCGGGAGCTTCCTTTGCCGATTGATTGGCCCCTCAGGCTGTCAGTCATTTGTCAAGAAGTCGTTAGTAGAATTAGCATCGGGTCGATGGCCCAGAGTGAGGCGTTTGTTCACCTGACCTTCCTGCTCAGACACATCAACACAGATTGCAACCTTGTTTAGACCTCCTGCCTGGTCATCCCCGCTAGCTCTGTCCTACCTGGTGTTTGATACCTGAAGTGGAATCATTGTGTTACAACTGGTGCGTGTTCCAGAACCCACAAAACATTAAGAGTTGTTTACCCTCCATCCTTCTCAGTTCCATCCAACCGAGATCTGACAGAATCAAGCAAAATAATACATTCACATTTTGGATTTGCCTTCTGGCTGAGCATGACGAAGCTGTTCTTTGAGTGGTTTTGCAGGGGTATTAATTATTTATTTTCAGGCCCAACTGCCACAGCCTGTTACTACAAGGGAGCGTCATGCTGGCTTCAGAGTGTGTCTGGAGGAATCGTCACTTTGATGCCGGGCCACTGTCTCCAGCTTTAGCTTCCTGATTTACCCGGCAGCTGCTCCATGATGTGGGTCTTTAAAATCCAAATCATTCTACTATCAAAACAAGCCAGAGTTGATAGAATTTACTATAGTCATGCAATGGTGCAAAATTGGTAGGCAATTATATATTTTCTTTATTGATGAGACTTTTGTTATTGTTTATATGAGGGCTGAAACGACTAATCGGTTAATCGATTAGTCGATCGAAATAAAGCGTATTTAACAAATTCTGATAATCAATGATTAGTTTAAGTCATTTAGCTAGTACAAATACCCGACATTTGCTGTTTAATGCTTTGGGAAAATATTGTCAAATGTATGGTTCATCCTTCATTCATCACCATTTAACATTTATTGATTGTGTTTTACTCAAATCCTTCATCAAAAAATATTTTTTTAATATTCACTGACTTTGAAAATATCCAGTAGTTGCAGCCCTTATTTATAAGGAGACATGATATATAAGGTAATGTCCACCTTGAAGTGTCTGGGGAGGGGAGCATTTCACGGATGGTAGAGATGGTTTTATAAATTAGATTTTAGATTTATTTATAATGTCTGATGGCTGACGAGCTGATATCCGGCCGAGCGGAGCACTTCACTCTCTTTTGCTAGAATCTGTCTTACTTTCCCAAATTATTGATTGTGTCCTTGTCTGTTTCAGTCTTTTAGGATTCCATGATGCCACCTAATCCTGTCCCTGGAGGCTGTGCTGATCGTTATTAAACACCATACAGGTGAATTAGAATGCGTTGGGATGCGTCTCCATGACTTGGGTCGCTCCAGTGCAGGGATTCTGGATCCTTTCCCTCCCGGGACCCAGAAGACTGCTTTTCTGTGTCCGTGGGACTCGACCGCACAGAAGGTCACAGATCGTGGTCTGCTCACAATTTTACAGAGTGCGCTGTGGGCAGTGTCAGGCAATGACCCACCACCCAAAGAACCTTATGATTTGCCGTTGTGACAGAGATTTTCCTCTGCTCTTGTTTTCCTTTGTTTATGCAACTTGGGGCATCCGTGGCCTACTGGTTAAGGAGTTGGACCAGTAACCAGACGGTGGCCGGTGCAAATCTTGACTGGTAGGCGAAAAGAAAATGTGGATGGAGGCAGTTATTCTGCAGTACTCTCCTACGTCCTCTTTGACGGATGAGGTGCCCTTGAGCAAGTAACCTGAAAACCCCCACCTGCTCCCCGGGTGCTGCACTGCAGCTGCGCACTGCTCCGGGTGTTCTGATGTGCCCCATGGGTTCACCGGATTCACCCAAAAAGGGACAATAACCTGGTCATGGTCTTGGCGTCAACTTCACCGATCCCTTCATGTTTTCACTGGCTGGGAAGGGGCTACATTTGGGCTACATTTTACTTCATTTTTTTTTATGTTTCTCTCTGGCCTGGCATGAACGAAGCTGAGTGGTAATTAGCGGTATGAGCTACAACTGCGGTATGAGCTACGGTTGCATCTTGTTTTTGAACAAAGTGCTGGTTGAGAGTAGGCATTGTCTTGCTACCCCCCCCCCCCCCCACCACGCAGAGTCTCCCCATGTAACACCGCTGCCTTCGTCCTCTTTACACCTTCTCCTTCCACGCCCCTAACACGTTGTGTGGTGGAAAAAATGAAGCTTGAACATGAATGGTGTTTCTTATCACACTGGTCCTCACTCAGAAGGACTTAGTGCCGTCACCGGGTCCTTTGACGTTTAATGGCCTTGAGTCTATAGTTGAAAAACCGTGCGCGTGTGTGTGTGTGTGTGTGTGTGTGTGTGTGTGTGTGTGTGTGTGTGTGTGTGTGTGTGTGTGTGTGTGTGTGTGTGTGTGTGTGTGTGTGTGTGTGTGTGTGTGTGTGTGTGTGTGTTAAAAGCATATATTTGTGTGTGTTTGTGTGTCTCACTCTGTTATTGTCACACACACGTGCACACACACACACACTCATTATCCTACAGTTCATTCTTGTAAATTCATTCATTAATCCCTAGTTTTTCTCTTGTTTTTCTTTAATTCAGTTGCTCACACTTTTTGGCAATATTTAATATGTTCGTCTATTTTCGACTCCCATTCGCATGCTTAAATACCATATACCATTAAATACCAACACACGACAATGTCTGTGTGTTGGTCAGGAGAAACAACAAATCAGAGCACTGATGACCGCTTACTGATGTTTGTGTGTGTAGGAGTGCGTGCGTGCATAGGTCTAGGAAGTGCTCTCTAGACAATCATGACTAATTCGATGCAGCATCAACAAACCATCGCACGCACGCGCGCACACACGCACGCATATGCATACATGCAAATATCGATGACTCCTCCGAACTATAGCATTTTCCAAGAACACCATGCACACAGAGAGGGTTGAGAAACTAAAACCATAGATTTTATTATCACGCATGCACGAATCATCTCTGAACAAGTTGTTGAAGGAAGTGTATAAAGAAGCCTTATTTATTTTTCTCACTTTATTCCAATCTATATCTTAAACAATACGTTACGTCCCTATATTAAAAAAAAATGTTTCGCGATTTTCAGTGGGGAGAAAACGTGTTGCGCGCGCACTCGAAGGTCTTCTATCCTCGAGCGCAGCCCACCAAGTAGCGCGGAACTCGCAGGTGCTGTTCGGCCGAGGGGAACTTGGAAGGGTGCAACTTTTAACGTCTTTAAATGTCTCTAACATAGCTAGGGTCGTTTATTATTCAAACGTCTATGCTATCGACGAACTCTCACGATGGCTGACGAAGGAGAGGGGAGCGACAACGGCACGGCGCGAGGGCAGTTCCCCAAGGTAACCGAGTCTCCATCCCCTACTAGGTCACCCGGTGCGCCCGGAGGATCCCCTCCACCTTCACCCGGGCCCTTGGACCTCTTCTCCTCCACATCTCCTCTACTTTGTGACCCGGAGTCGTCTTACCTGACGTCTCAGGAAACCGTTTACCGGTCTCCCTCACTCGGGGAGCCTGCGCCGACCACAACCTCGCCAAAGTTCCACCGCCGCTCGAGGGACCCCGAGTCGTTTTCCCGCGCGCGGCAGGATGCAAGGCTCGCCATGGTGGAAGGCACTCGAGATGCCGACCCGTTCCCAGGTTGGAGAAGGGGGGACCCCGACGCTAACACTGGCCGTTTTCAGCACCGAGGACAGAGGTTTACGCGGACCCAGGACCCTACCGACTACGGGAACCACTACTCCATTCAGCCCGCAGACGCCGACCTGAACCCTGAGACCCGGCAACACCAACAAACGTGAGTTGAGTCATTGAATGCACTTATTAAACGCTTTTTTTTTTCTTTATACTCTAGATTGATATTTAGAAACACGACCAATTGCATCACATCCTTATCAACTTGGTGTAATGTGCCAATGCATTTGTTAATGCAAACGTAAACGGCATATTAACGCAATGCATTGCATCACCACGCTGTCTTCAGTTGAAAGACGTTTGTCAGCATTCTTCGTAGCAAAAATGATAAGCAGACCATATTTATTATGGAGAGAGAGAGAGAGAGAGAGGGAGGGGGGGGGGGGGGAGGGAGGGAGGGCGAGGGAGAGAGAGATGGGCCTTTGAGTAAAGCGCACTACCCAGCCTTGGCTCAATACCACCACCATAGTACTGTTGGAGGTAAAGATTCTCAAAGCCCAGAACACTGAATTATGAAGTCACTGTGATCCTCTCATGCTTTCTGGTGCTTTAGGTCATGTGATGACTATATGCTCACAAGTGAGCATATGGTGTTTCCTTCCACCATTTTGTGTTGAAGTCAGGTAGCCATGTTGTAGCTTAGGTCTAGTCCAACCCATTTAAAAAAACACCTGGAATCAGGATATGCTGTACATTGATAGGTTGTTATGATCAAAGGTCTTCCATTTTTACGTGTGTACACATGGTATGTGTAAATGTTGGTAGCTATCCAAACAGCAGGTTCAAAGTGATTGATAAAAGTACAAATTGCTTAAAAGTCAAATGTGTAGTGTAATAGACATATGTTCCTCATTACGTACAAGGAGAAAATAAGAATTGACCGCTGACCATACAACTGAATATGCTTATAGTTTGTATGATACATTTCAGTCGCTCTCTTCTGTATCCATAATCAATTCACCGCAATACATTACCTAGTTCTGTTTATCTTGACACACTAATTAGGCGGCTGTCCACATTTGTCTAAAATTGATCTTGACTCCATTTAGATTAGAGATCAGAGATTAAAAGTGTATAATTCCTTCTAATAAGTGTCATATACAGAGACTGCTGAGCAGTCACAAATGCTTGCCTACTGCTAAGCATTAACATGTGTAGCAGACCTGCAGTTTGGCCTCCATCTGCATAATTTAATTTGCATAATTTAATCAATATGATGTTGTTTTGTTTGCCCTCCATACACCGCCGTACAGATAGTCTAGTGCAGAGTAAGACGCATTGGACTATGCCACAATCTTTTAATGGCCCCTGCAGACACACACAAAGCACTTGACAAGTCGATACATTTACATCATTAGAGCCGCGCAGATGTTGAGTCTTTCTTTTTTAAAAGCAGTTTTCAACAAGCAACATGGTTCTGGTTCTGACCAGAATCCCTGGTGAGGGCTCTGCTTCCCTGCATTGGCTGCTTCGGCATGAGAGTCAAAGCTTGGCTGTTGAATATGAGGACACGGAGGGAAGCAAGGCCACCGGATCCGGCTAGGCTGAACACGCCGGGGGAAAACCAATGAGCATTAGAGCGGTTTCACTCCATCTCGTCCACCCTGGTGCCCTTGAGTCGATAACCAGCAGCCAGCTTTGGTCCTTGTGAATCCACTCATGTGTAGGGTGCGCTGTGCACGCATTGGTGGGTGTATTTAACTGTTTACTCACGGAAACCTGTGTCCGCTAGTGTTGCACCATATTGACATGTCGATTTACATGAGCAACGCTGCAATATCTCATATGAGGATGTCAATATATTTTCCGATGTTCTTATATATAACTTAATAGAAGAATATGATACACAGTCAAAGTAGGAAGGTGCCGTTATTTTTCTTTTTTAAATCAAAGCGTCATCACATCTTCATCCTTTAAGTCCTTTGGGGGTAAAGTTAACAGAGAGTTCACCCTCACAGAGAGCGAGAGAAAGAGTTCATACTGATGCACTCTCAGCTCTCTTCTTATACACATCCACCCGGAGACCCCACACGGGTGCTGGCTGTGAGGTGGCCGCCACACGTCCAATCCTGGCACACGACTAGTCACCGAACACAAACAGCCATTACGGTCACACTTCCCGAGACAGGTTTGAGTGAAACCCATCATAGGAACATCAAACTGTTTGTTCACACCAAAAGCTAAGCCAATATTCTACCCTCACAAGTTTGCTGGCGTGATTGTTTTGGAGAATATCTGAGGAGGAGGGGCTGTCTTGCGAACAACATTTCTTTCCGCCAATTCACTCTCAACCATGGCGGAGATACCCACCACTGCGAGTCTTTACTTGTTGTGAAAGTACAAGGGACAACAGAGAACCACACGCCGTCGTTTAGGGTTCAAAATATCATCCGGAGGTCCACACAGCTTTTGGCTTTGATATTCTATATGATAGAATATTGATATTATAGAGCTCCGGGAGTCCGCAAATGACAGCATTCACCTACTCCTCTATGTTACCGTTCAATCCGGACTTCACGGCAGGAACGTTGATTGGCTGTCACTAAAAAGCATCAAGCGAAATTCTCGGATAATATTCCATGTTTTTGCATTGACCTTGTATGGATTCCCTCCAATTTACGGAAATGTAACTCTACAATTTCAGAGACCCCATCAAAAAATGATTGTAAGACAATTTGAGGCATGGCCGAAACATGCAAGTCAGAACGTAGTGTTCATGTGAGCATCGATCACGTCCTTCATCCAATTGACCTGGGTCCTATTGAAAGTGAAGCCATGCTTTTAAGGAGTCAATGAAGGTCAAGAAACGGTATGAGGCTCAGCATAGCACATGGAGGATGAGTCTTCAGGGCCACCGACCTACCTCAAACCATCAGAGAGAAGGTAGTCTGTAGTTCCTTCTCCCTATTGGCTCTAATCTTATTAATGACAAACTAATCAGCCCGAGATAACAGTTGATGAAGGCCTGAGGCCGGACCCTTGGGTAAGGTCCTGGTTTTAAGTCCAAGATGAATACTGCTGGGAGCTGGGATTTGAGGAAACAAGGGGGAGTGGGTTGTAGCGAAGCCGGGAAAATCGAAAGAAATCAGTTTAAATCTAAAGCTGTGGCAATCCTAACAAATCTTGCCAACTTATATACAAGTCTCCCAGAAGTTTGAGGCTTCTCCTTTCTAAAGAGGTTGATTATGACTGGCAAAAATAGATTATTATAACACGGAGGAGTCGATCGAGGGAGAGTTAGCCATCCAAAAAGCCTCAGATTGCCGATAACGAGCTGGGTGAGATGTGAAGGGAGGGAGGAAGAGAGGGGAAGGGTGCTGTGTGTCAGAGCTAAGCCTCCATCTGACAACAACTGCTCTGACGTTTTTAGTGAATTGTCAGTGTTTACTTAATGCTCTCTGACAGTGAGGTGGTTGCAATGGTAAGTTGATGTTTGTTGGCGAGCCTTCTCAGAGTGGTTAGGGTATTTATGACAATATTTTAACATAAATATATCAGAGTTCTACCTACTAATACTAACAGTATAGTCTGAAATATAGCTAATAGACTCGAGTTACAATGACAGATGATGTTTCTCAAGTCCACAAGAACACAAGTACAGACCCTGATTGAGAAAAGGCTTTTAGTAGGACTTGGACCAGAGTGGATCTGAATCCCCTCTGATTTCCTCAACACAGAACGTGACGTTATATTGTAATTTGTATCATTCCCGTAAATCACATTTTAGACCAGTTTAGCCATTTCAGAAATATTATGGGGACCTGCGCCGATGTCCACCTCCCCTGTTACTGTATATATAATTGCACAATGGCGCAGCCCAACTATTGCATAATTAGTGGGGAACCCTGGCTCTCTCTTTCTCTCTCTCACACACTCACTCTGCCTATATGCACACAAGTCACGTGGTATGCTCCGTAGGGTATGTTTGTTTAGTGGACTGGCTGCGCTCGCACATGCATGTGACAGACAACTGGCCAATGAAAGTTGAATGTTGAATTGCAGTTTCAAGTAGGCTCTTAATGGAACACCACCAAGCTCCACAGCCAACCGACTCAGCTTTCCACAACATAAATGCAATTTCAATATATTGTGCACAGCCCTAGTTCCAACGCAAAGCAGACTCCCCAATTGAATTACCTACATGTGCTCTGTGTCAGAGCAGCGTAGCGGCAGCAGCAGAATCTATTAAGCCACATGCTATGAATGAAGTGGTTTGCCCATGCGTGGGCAGGTTAACATGAGCTAGCTAATTGCTAATTAGCTGGAGGACGGTGGATTACGCACAACAAAGGGGAGACAAACAGCTGTGGACGTTTCAGCTGGGAGTAGTGCCGGTTGGGTGACAGTCAGTCAGACAAGAGACAGACAGACAGACAGGAGGCGGACAGACAGTGTAGGCAGGCCCCCGGTGATGGGTCTTTCATCTTCTGGGCTCTGTCTCTTTGATGCAGCCTCCTTGTTTAGAGCTCTCACAGACACAGGATGGCCCCCTGTTTCTTCGCCTTGGCTGTGTCCTCCTGCACCTGTGTTGTTGATGTTGAGCAGTGGGTTGGAAATGCGTTTACATGCATTATTGGTTACAAAGAGGATAAAACAGTCAGTTTGGCAGCTGGGTATCTTTTATGGATTTGTTTCAAGAAAGAGTGGTTTGTTAGTGTGCGTGTTGTAGATGTGTACATGAAAGAGAGTGAGAGATAGAGAGAGGTGGGAGTATTGGGTCGGTTCTTCGCTGACAAAACGTAGATTTACTGCAGACTGCAGGCATTTACCTTTTTATGATGGCAATTTGTTTTAAAATTAAATTACAGATTGCTTGGCTAGTCATTGTTGGACTAATGAACATTTGGGTTCAAAAACAGAAAACTGTTTCACATTTTGTTTCATTGGTGAAACGAATTGCCGTCGACCTATCATTTAAACACTCTCTTTTTTACTTCAAAGGAGGGCCTTGGAAACTGAATATTTAATTTGAATAGCCAATGCAGCGTCCCCTATTTACATTTCACACACACCCTCGACAAAAACTCAGTCAGTACGGTCCCTGTAGAGGCACCGCTGCTAGATAGATAAATGTTTCATCCTTTTGCATTGATTGTCGGAAAATACAAAAGAATATGAACTATAGGGAGCGAGCATATTTTAATGCTTTTTTCAATGTTGTAAATGTCTTTCGCTGTCATTATTGATTGTGGTGTGGTGATCATATCCCAGGACTGGGATGAAGCTGGAGTAAATCTTGGATATGCCTGAATATGGAGTACATTTTCTTGGGTCTTGAATTCCCACTGCAACGTGATGGTTTATGAAAAGAAGGGCTATCGTGTTGAGTGCGCTGTCAGCATCTCACTCTGAGACGACTCCACTTGCTCTTCTTTGTGTGCAGAACCATTTCGTCTTAGGGGGGAAGGAACATTTTGCGTCAGCTCTGTGCAGTCGGAGTGGCAGGCAGTGCAGTGCTGTCCTGTCCCCTGATTATGTTGTATCTGTACAGAACAGACTGCAGGGAAGCTTTTAGCCATAGGGACTTTCAATTTAAGAAATAATAAAAAAAGAAGTAAAGGCAAACTTGTTTAGAAAGTCACTCACACATATATACACTCACTGACTCACTGCTCACTCCTTCACTATCTCACATCTTCCTCTCATTCACTCACCTCAATCACTCACCCATTCACATACAGGTAAGTGAGTGGATCATTGGATGAATGGTCAGTGAATCATTCACTCACTGAACCACTCAATTATTCACCCGCTCACTCACTGTCTCTCTAACCCCTCCCTCCCTCACTCATTCACTCAGCCATCCACTCAGGTCCCTAATCACCTGTCTGCATAGAAGCAGTTCAGGAAAGTTTCAGTGCTAACCTATTCCCGACCGTCACCACATTATCTAATTTTGTAGCCTTACTTTGTAACTGTATTTACACATTTACATTTTGATTGTTTAGACAATTTTAAATTATTTTTTGATTTTGTGCTATCAGTATTTTGCATTATGAATTATGTAAATGTACATTTCCAGGCCTAGGAAGGCCTTTTAATCTTGAGAGAGAGCAGGAAAGGGAGTGAGAGGGAGAAAGTGAGAAAGCGAGGGAGAAGGTGCTAAAGAAAAAGGGTCCAGTAGGTGTTATCAGGTGCACTTGCTGTCACAGCTGTGCGGCGAGCGGCTGGAGCCTGCTACTGGCAGGCATCCCCCGATTAGAAGGGGGAGAGAGGGAGCGAGAGAGAGAACATATGTACACTACTTATCACTCTCTTCTTCTGGAACTTGCTGCTCTCACCTTGATGTGGCCCATCACACTGGAGTGAACCCTGCAGATCGGCACATCAGACTTCGTCTCACTATAGGCTTGCAGATTCTGGCAGCACTCATCCCATCATTTTTATTATCTCTCGTGCTCCCATGGCAAGCTGGAGGAGATAGATGTTGCTTTTGTGTTCAGCGTTAAACACCAGTTTCACCAAGAAACTCACAGGCCTCATCAGATCCAGAGAAAAGAATATTTCACTTATTATTAAATGTATGCTACCAGGATTCAATAATTAGCATTTTGATGGGTGTTGATGCGTCCTTTTTAAATTGAAAGGCGTTCCATGTTGCACCCCCTCATGCAACATGATTATATTCCCATGGACCTCGGCCATGCTAGATCTTTAATCTCGGTGCACACAAGCAGGAAATTAAATTCACCACGAGGTCGTCGGAACAGACGGAATTGCCAACGTCCAATCAAATGGCTGGGCGCACTGCATCTCCCAAGGGCCTTTGCATCAAGCTAAGACGCCAACTCTCCATGCCACCGCTTTCTACGCGCCACTAGCTAGCTCGTACCACCCCAGCAATCCCATCATGCTTTGTGTTCAAAACGGTTCCATCCAAACTAGAATGGTTTGATGCAAAAAATAATGCTGGGACCAAGGAATGTTCAATTTAATCATCAGAGATGGTTAAGAGGCATAAACTACACTATTTAACTATGATTTTGTTACTTGGTAGAAACTTTCATCCAAAGACACGTACAGTGAATTCACGATCTATTTCATTGAGGTGCAGGGTTGATTGGGCTCCAGGACCCCTACAGTTATCCATAACCAACTGATCATTAAAGCGTTCTTCCCATGGCGGGCTGTCACTCAGTCTCCCTCCCGGCAGCTGACTGATTGCCCAGACCGTTGGGCCTCTCACAGCAATAATGTAACTAAATTATATTTCAGAACAGATCCCAGGAAGAGAGAGAGAGATGGATGAAGAGTTGAGTGGAGAAGATGGAACAAACAGGTTTCATTACGAGACTAGAAGATGACCCAGATGAGCAGTCAGTCAAGCTAGTCTTCACCTCATGTGTGAAGCGACCAACTCTTTCCAAGGCTGTGCATTCAGATGCATTCTCATCTGAACTAAGGAATAGCTGTGTGTGTGTGTGGGTGTGGGTGTGTGTGTGTGTGTGTCTCATGCTTAAAGCCTTGAAGAATTTTGCACATTTTCATCATGGCCGACTGAGAGTCTGCCATGGGTAAAAGCCAGAAAATTAATAAGTAAATCAATTTCTTCGCCATCCCGTCAAAGTGATGTGTGGTCCTATCACCCTGGCAGTTTCCTTGATTGGGTTTCCAGCACCATTGTCATGTAATTATAAATGAATTGTTTTGGAAAGAGGATCATAGGAGTCCTTCTGTTGTTTCAACAACCTTTATTCTGACTCTTTTGTGGATTGTCTCCCTTTACTTCAAAGGTCCCTGCCACCAAAATTCAATAACTGTTTCTTTATAATCATTTGTGAGGTCTGTGTCATCAAAAAGGATTAGAAACCATTTTTTTTTTCCACTGTCTACTCCAATGCAAAACTGTGCCCAAAGCCCCTACCCCTAAACATTAAGGTCTTTTTGACGACCAATGTGTGATGTGCGTTCATGTAGTTTAGTGTTTAACGCTGTTTGCGTTAGAATTTACGCTGGCGTCATTTTAATCAATTAAAGCTACCACAATTATTAACATGCATATGGCAGCTACACTGCCATACTGAGCAACCACCCAGTGTTACATTCTGCCTGCTTAACGTCATCAGATGATGAAACGTTGATATTTTTCCATCTAGATGTTTTATTTTGTGTACTTATGCCTATGGAGATTATAGTATTTAACTAATAAAACTTAATATAATGCATCCAATGGCAAGGGCCTTTAAATCCCAAGGGAGTTGATACATTTTATTATACAGCCCCAAGCTCCGCTTCATATTGAGACTAAGGACCCTGGATGAACCCTGCTCAATGTCCACATGGAGACATGTCGATCTAAAAGAACTCCACCCCCCTCTTAAGACTCGTCCCCTCAATTCCCCTCCCATCTTACTGTTGAAAAGCAGAAGGCTCAATTTCAGGTCCTGACCCGTGGTCACTGAATGTTCTGCTATTTGGTTAAAGTCTACATAAAGGGAGAACCCAAGGGTAAGACGGCGAGGCTACAATGGAATAGCACTCCCTTGATGCATGTGAAATAGTTAAAGCCTTAACTTTTCCTTTGAGCGTTCTTAGGTTGGGTATAAACTCAACTCCCTGTTACCTACTCCCTATCCATAACCACCTATTCAATACAAAAAAAGGTATTGATTTTGGTTTCCACGATTTAAAGGTGAGGGTTCAGCAATCAATTACAACACTTTGAATTATATGTCCTGGAGCTCTGTCCAGAGGTCTTGGAATGGATCCCAGACCCAGAACAAAGTACCCGGGGTGGCTAGAGGGCAACAAGCATGAATGTCCCCCTTGATACAAATGGAGAGGGAGAGAGAGAGAGGGGGGGAGAGAGAGAGAGAGAGAGAGAGAGAGAGAGAGAGAGAGAGAGAGAGAGAGAGAGAGAGAGAGAGAGAGAGAGGGAGAGAGAGAGAGAGAGGAGAGAGAGAGAGGAGAGATAGAGAGAGAGAGAGAGAGATGAGAGAGAGAGGAGAGAAGAAGAGGAGAGAGAGAGAGAGGGGAGGGAGAGAGAGGAGAGAGAGGGGGAAGAGAGGGGAGAGGAGAGGAGAGAGAGGGGGGGAGAGAGAGAGAGAGAGAGAGAGAGAGAGAGAGAGACCCCTCATCTACTGGGCTCAGGAGAAACAGATTGTCTTCAGTTCAGAGGTACTGCCTTTGCAGTGACCCGCGTGCTGTCATTGATCCAACAGGGGGCAGAGGAATCACACGGCAACGGTCAGCGAGGCCAAGTGGGCATCTGGGCTGGCTGTATGGAGTCGTGGTCGATACATGACAACACGGCCACGTGCTCACCGTTTCCGCTTGCCTCCCTCTCGTTCCCCCTGTCCTCTGCTCATTGGTACCCGCACACCTTTTCTTCCTCACGACTGCCTTGATTCATCGGTCCCTCCACGTGTCATCCATCATCATCCTCTCCCTCTCTCTCCATCGCTTCGCCTCTTGCTCTGCACTAACCCTATCATCATCACCCTATCTTCAATCTGTCTCCTGTGCCTCTCCTGATGCATGCTGTCTGTCGTCTGCAGGGCGAGACGCCATGCACCGGCGCCACACCACGCTGAGGGACAAGGGGCGTCGCCAGGCGGTGCGAGGCCCCGCCTACATGTTCAACGAGCGTGGCACGGCGCTCACGGCCGAGGAGGAGCGCTTCCTGGACGCTGCCGAGTACGGCAACATCCCCGTGGTGCGCAAGATGCTGGACGAGTCCCGCACGCTGAACTACAACTGCGTGGACTACATGGGGCAGAACGCCCTGCAGCTGGCCGTGGGCAACGAGCACCTGGAGGTCACCGAGCTGCTGCTGAAGAAGGAGGGCCTGGCGCGCATCGGTGACGGCCTGCTGCTGGCCATCTCCAAGGGCTACGTCCGCATCGTGGAGGCCATCCTGGCGCACACGGCCTTCGGGGGCAGCCTGCGGCTGGCGTCGGGCCCCCTGGAGCAGGAGACGCACGACGACGCCTTCTACGCCTACGACGAGGACGGCACTCGCTTCTCCCACGACGTCACGCCTGTCATCCTGGCGGCGCACTGCCAGGAGTTCGAGATCGTCCACATCCTGCTGACCCGCGGCGCCCGCATCGAGCGGCCCCACGACTACTTCTGCAAGTGCAACGAGTGCGAGGAGAACCAAAGGGTGGACTCCTTCTGCCACTCGCGCTCCCGCATGAACGCCTACAAGGGGCTGGCTAGTGCCGCCTACCTGTCGCTGAGCAGTGAGGACCCCGTGCTGACGGCGCTGGAGCTCAGCAGCGAGCTGGCCCGTCTGGCCAACATCGAGACGGAGTTTAAGGTGAGCCCGGGGTCTCCCTGTCGTCGGTCTCGCTCGCTCCCGCTTCGTCTCTCCGTCTGTTCCCTCTTGCACGCACGCACGCACGCACGCACGCACGCACGCACGCACGCACGCACGCAACTCGCACGCACGCACGCACGCACGCACGCACGCACGCACGCACGCACGCACGCACGCACGCACGCACGCACGCACGCACGCACGCACGCACGCACGCACGCACGCACGCACGCACGCACGCACGCACGCACGCACGCACGCACGCACGCATACTCACTCTAAAGGGCACGCATAAACATTTTCCCCAAACAAATTGCCTAGATGACCTGAAGCTGTAGAACCATCGTGCTATCATTCAGAATATATTTCCCAGGGTACAACCCAGAATGTTTTTTTTTCAAAGTTAACTTTGCGTCTGGCGTCTTGCCTCGACCTCATCACAATCACGATGGTAAACACTTTTCTTTGTGGGAAGGGAACTGGAAGTTCGAGTGTTTTGAGACAATAAGCAGTTTTTTAATATGCTGCAAATTCAACTGCAAAAAGAGCCCGACATTGGATTTAATTATGGAGATAGTAGAAGACAATGGAAATGTCTCCCTCTATGTCTCTCACTCCCTCCCACTCTGACTGTGTGCTCGCATGCATTCTCTGGAAATAATGACGTCCCTCTGTCCCCAATAATGACGTTAGTCCGAATGACCATTACGAATGAACCCACCACCTTCTGTCCTTCTCTTGGTGTCTCAATGATACATGGTTATTTATTTGCACACATGCACAGACTCTCGCTGACTCTCTCTCGTTCATTCTCTCACTCACTCACTCAGGCACACACACCCACACAAAGGCAAAAACATGCGCAGAGATGCATGCACACGTGACACACGCATCAATGCACGCATACGCACACACTTCATCACTTTCCCTGTATTTTCCTCTCCTCTGTCTCTCTCCTTTCTCCTTTCTTCCTCTGTATGACGATGCATCATGCTGTGTTTCCTGCCTGGCTGTAGACTAACTAATGAGAATGGTTAACCTCAGGGACACAATGTTTCTCTAAAAACCTGTCACTGTGAAATTATGACCTGTCGCTCTTTCTACCCCCCCTCCAAACCCTGCTTGTGGAATTCCACCAAACAACTTTTATAATTATATTTTAAACTCATAGGCGCTCCGGGACACCATATATCATCTTCCATGCTTTACTCAGTTTCTCTGTGTAAACAAAGACACACGTACTTCTACCCACACATTATGAATGCCCCGTAGTTCAGCCAGTGGGTATCCTGTGTTCCACTGGGTTAGAACTCTGTAAATTAATAAAGTTCAATTACTTGTTGAACCATATTTATTTAGAGGCAAATGGGTTTTACTGCAGAGCGTGTTCTGTCTGCAGGCTGGTGGACTTTCATTAAGGATTTCCTTTGTTTGCTCCCTGGACGATGGCTACGATGTGCCCTTCATAGCTCAAAGTGCTTTGTAAAATGTAACACTGCCACATTGGCTTAGCATACACACACATACACACTCAAAATAATTAGTAGTCATACTTGTATTTGTCATCGCTGTAAATGGCTTTAGATCATAGCATCCTCCAAAGGACGGGCTTATTATATCACACCAAGACCAAATAGTTTAATATATTACATCAGGACCAAATGGTTTACTATATTACAACAGGACCAAATGGTTTACTATATTACAACAGGGCAAAATAGTTTAGTTTATTAACAAGACCCAATAGATTAGTACACGCACACACGCACGCCCACAGTCTCTGAGAAACACTTTGACATACAAACCTGTTTCCGCATGAGAACACATTTGACCAGAGGAGAACGTTTAAAAGCTTGGAAGGATACAACATGTGGCTTCTTGTCCTGAACAATAACAACACAGTACACTGATATAGTCTTCTACTATATTACAACAGGACCAAATAGTTTACTATATTACAACAGGACCAAATGGTTTACTATATTACAACAGGACCAAATGGTTTACTATATTACAACAGGACCAAATAGTTTACTATATTACAACAGGACCAAATAGTTGACTATATTACAACAGGACCAAATGGTTTACTATATTACAACAGGACCAAATAGTTTACTATATTACAACAGGACCAAAAATACTCCTCCAACGTTGGCTGCAGGCTAAGGGATCCATTATCCTATTGGCAGACCACCCGGCGAAGGCCAGGCACATCCACCCCCACAGCACAGCTCATTACGACCCTCTGTATTCATGGAAGGCCCGCTGGACGCCGACCACAACAGGAAGGTCCTCATGCCAACACGCGTGGAGTACTCGGTTTGGACGTAATGCAAATGTGCGGGGATAAAGTAAATAAAACCGTGGCCGGTGTTGGCTCTGTGTCCCACCCGGTAGACGACAGCAGGTTGTTAGCACTGTGCGTTCCTGGAGGCCCTCTCCACTGCCTGAGAGACGGCGGACCTCTACTGGTAATAGGAATCCAGAGAGAGGGGATTATCCAAGTGGAAATGCGTTGTGGGAGCGCAGGGGGTCTGGCGGAGGGGGTCTGTTGGGTCACTGTGGGGCACCTCGGTGTGTTTGGACACACTTACCAGCACAGTACACTGATAATCTCTTCAATGATTGTACGTGTTGAATTTCTTTCATCCCGTGTGTGTGTGTGTGTGTGTGTGTGTGTGTGTGTGTGTGTGTGTGTGTGTGTGTGTGTGTGTGTGTGTGTGTGTGTGTGTGTGTGTGTGTGTGTGTGTGTGTGTGTGTGTGTGTGTGTTTAACTATACATGTGTCTTCCAAAACAGATGTCATTGATTAAAATCCTCCTCATGTGCTCTGGTGCCCTAAAGGTGTGTACCCGTGCATACAGAAGAGACTTGAGATCAGAATAAATGACTCATGCGTATTCATCTCCGGGCGGCTGTACAGAAGGGTCATTATTTTTCCCCATTTCCCAGATGTCTCAAAAATACTCCTCCAACGTTGGCTGCAGGCTAAGGGATCCATTATCCTATTGGCAGACCACCCGGCGAAGGCCAGGCACATCCACCCCCACAGCACAGCTCATTACGACCCTCTGTATTCATGGAAGGCCCGCTGGACGCCGACCACAACAGGAAGGTCCTCATGCCAACACGCGTGGAGTACTCGGTTTGGACGTAATGCAAATGTGTGGGGATAAAGTAAATAAAACCGTGGCCGGTGTTGGCTCTGTGTCCCATCCGGTAGACGACAGCAGGTTGTTAGCACTGTGCGTTCCTGGAGGCCCTCTCCACTGCCTGAGAGACGGAGGACCTCTACTGGTAATAGGAATCCAGAGAGAGGGGATTATCCAAGTGGAAATGCGTTGTGGGAGCGCAGGGGGTCTGGCGGAGGGGGTCTGTTGGGTCACTGTGGGGCACCTCGGTGTGTTTGGACACACCTGGCCGGGTTCTTCTTGTTCTCCTTGGGGAAGTCTGGCCGGGCTGCCCGACAGGCTGGGGAGAAGCCAACGAGGAGGGCGACGCCGGTGAGGGGCAGGGTGGAGGAAAGGAGGAGTGGGGGAACATGTAGGGTTTAATCAAGGAGAAGGTTAAGCAGAGGAATGGGGCCAACAGGATGTTGGTGAGAGAGGGAGGGAGAGGGAGAGGTAGGGTTGTGCTTTCGATTCAACATGATAACCATCTTTTCCATCATGACTTCGAAACGACACACTATCTAAATCACTTCTTAGATTCGGGAAGTAGAAAATCGAAGGCCATCCACCAACAAGAGACGAGGAAATCGTTTGACATTTGCCTTCATGGCTAAATAGTCGCCATTCTTGTCGATTCTAGTCGACCGTGTTTGACATTTCGATGGCACTTAAATCGCCTTGCCGTGCCTTAATTGTTTCTGTGTTATCCCCCTAATTAATCCTTTCCTCCCGTCCCCTCCCCCTCCTTCCTCCTTCTCCCTCCTCCCCACCGGCCCACCCCCTCCTGCCTCCCCCGTCCTCCTACCCACCACCACCACCACTCCCCCACCTCCTCTTTGCCTTCCCCTCCGCGGTGAAGAACGACTACAGGAAGCTGTCCATGCAGTGCAAGGACTTTGTGGTGGGCGTGCTGGACCTGTGTCGTAACACGGAGGAGGTGGAGGCGATACTGAACGGAGACGTGGACCAGTGCCCACCCAGCGCCTACAACCGGCCCTGCCTCAGCCGGGTCACACTGGCAATCAAGTACGAGGTCAAGAAGGTAACACTGGACGGGTCACAACACCACCCACACCACCCCTAACACAGCCACCCCCACCACGGGCTGAAGGGGTATACATGGAGCCAGGGTCGATCAATACGTCAAGAGTTTGTTGATTCCCTCTCCCCTGTACAGGATTAAAGACACCACCAGACCAATGCATTTCAACATGCGACTCTGTTTTGTTTTTGTTTGTTTGTTTCATTTTTTGATTTATTGATGCAGATGTGGATTGCTTAATCCAATGGACTGAGATCGTGTGCTTATTATGGGACTCCCACCCTGCATGTCATTATTCATTTTATTTATGCTGTTTATACAAATTAATCAAAGGTCGTATGAAAGCCAGGCCTTTAAATCAATCCTTTCCCATTTGGGAAATGTGGCTGTTCTGTTTGGACATTTACATAATGGAGACGTACAGAAAAACAATCAATGGCAACAATTCTATGATTTAGGTGACATTATTGGCTTGACACAAATGTGTATCATTACCTGATTTGTTCGATAGTAATCGCTACTGGCTTCCTTTACCAATAAAATACACAGGCTGAGGTGTGGTCTGCTAGGGGAAGCCAACGTGTGTGTGTGTGTGTGTGTGTGTGTGTGTGTGTGTGTGTGTGTGTGTGTGTGTGTGTGTGTGTGTTTGTGGTGTTGTGTGTGTGTGTGTTGTGTGTGTGTGTGTGTGTGTGTGTGTGTGTGTGGTGTGTGTCCCTTGTGGCCTGTGAACGTAGCCTGCCAACCTCTATGTCAGACAGCAAATCCCTGCCGAGCACAGTTGTTCTAAATTGATGTCCAAACGAATTCCCTCCTATGCTCACCAACACACACGGGCGTCAATACATGCAAGCACAGAAACAGTCACATGTTGAAATGCATTGGTCTGGTGGTGTCTTTAATCCTGTACAGGGGAGAGCGAATCAACGAATAATTACATAAAGGTCGTGTGTGTGTGTGTGTGTGTGTGTGTGTGTGTGTGTGTGTGTGTGTGTGTGTGTGTGTGTGTGTGTGTGTGTGTGTGTGTGTGTGTGTGTGTGTGTGTGTGTGTGTGTGTGTGTGTGTGTGCTTTTGTCTGTCTCTGTATGTGCAGTGGACGTTACCATGGAAACCAGGCGTTACCTGGTTTTGTGTGAGCATGTGCATGCGTGCATCTGTCTTACTCGTCAAAATAAGGGTGTGTGTGTGTGTGTGGTGGCTGTGGAAATGAATTCATGGTTCAGTGGACATAACGATTGGTCATCATAAAAAGGGTGTTTATATTAAATGAGGAGGTTGAAAATGTTCCTTTTATGGAGTGTATGTGTTTGCAGAACAGTCTCCAACGGGTTCAAAGGTTACCGACCCCTGCTGACTTTTTAGGCATTTAAAGTAAAATGAAAACAACCTTGGGGCACTATAAATACACACTCAGCCACGGTCACACACAAACACACAGGCACACAGTGAGGTTGATTGCTTTACCAGCTGTGGTCCACATTGATTGTTCCCTGTACGGTTCCCCACACCCTGCCCGGAGCCTCACAGGGAAAGTCCATCTTCTCCCTCCCTGTTCTGGGTTTCTACGACCAAAGCACTCTTCCTCGATCAACACTATGTCCCTCCAACTGGGAGTCCAGGCCGCACCTCGATGACTCTGTTCCGTAATGGAAAGACACTGGGCAGTAGACTTTGTCCTCGGGTCGTCCTTGTTGATATTTTCCCCTGTTTCACAACAGCAGCATCTGTGGGCTTCACCAAACAGTTTCCAAATATTTGGTCACGGACAAAAATTTCCCCTGAGCCCTCAAACAGACTTATCCTCTCAGAAACCCAGAGGGAGGGCAAATAAGGACATGTCGTGACGTACAGGAGAGCTGAGCAGCAAAAGGGTTCTGGGTTGCAAGATTATATATTAGGTGACAACAGTAGACTTTCTTTCGCTGAAAAAAAGGGGTGAAATGATATTAGAGCAAAGACATAAACGCAGCAATGGAATACGTTCAATGTCGCTGAGAGCTGATGTCTGCCAAGTCCTTGTGACTTTGAGTCTGCCTCGGCATCTCAATGAATATCCCTGAAGCATTGTCAATTGGAGCACAACCAGCTTTGTCTTTTGCTGTATTTCTAACCACGACAGCCACTCCAAGTCCTTCACAGTAAAATCTCCTCTTCACCGCCACAGAAGAAGCAAACCAAACACCAATTGAGACCTGATGTGAAACACCAGGCTCTGTATCACGCCTTTCATGGTGACCTCAGTCTGATTGGGGGTATCCCCCCCCCTCCCCCCACAAACCCGGCGATGTGTCCGGTAACTCATCACCTTGTATGATCTCCTTTCTCCCTCTCCCTCTAGTTTGTCGCCCATCCCAACTGCCAGCAACAGCTGCTCACCATCTGGTACGAGAACCTGTCCGGGTTGAGGCAGCAGTCCATGGGGGTCAAGTGTTGGACTGTGCTTGGGGTCACCGTGGGGCTGCCCTTCCTGGCTGTCGCCTACTGGATCATGCCCTGTAGCAAGGTATACACACGCTACACATGCATGCATTCATGCTGCATACATACATGTTACACACACACACACACACACACACACACACACACACACACACACACACACACACACACACACACACACACACACACACACACACACACACACACACACTCTATTAGGGATCCTCTATAATGATGCTTATGCAATGAGAGACGTATAAAACGTGGAATCCCAAAGGAAACAGAACCAATTATATTGGAACTGCCTGCTGCTGGCATTCTTCTTGCTAAGATACAAAGCCAGCCCTGTCTCAAAGTCAAAAAGACTTAGAATTATAATTAACATTAAGGTCAATATATGAGTTGATTATGATTTTTTTCCATAATCGAGCAGCCCTATGAGTTAGTATTAATATCTGCGGTAGTATAAGTACTATTATTATTATCTTAAATACATCTGCAGGTAGCCGGCAGCGATATCCTAAAGGACAGGCTTACTTGCAGATAATTACACTGTATGGGAACGGTGCAGTTCTCCATTGCAGGTGCACGTAAGCACACACAATCAACACTTGATGATTGGGGTTAACCACTACGGGTGATTCATGATGAGAACAGACACACACGCGTGTGTCCATTCACATCAACATTAATCAGCTGTGTGGGTGTGGGTGTGGGTGTGGGGGGGGTGGGTGTGTGTGTGGGGGTGTGTGTGTGGGGGTGTTTTAGGGGAATGTTAAGCGGGGTTGAGTGAGAGAGAGGGAGAGCTTGTGAAGTGTTTGAGTAGCTGAGCAGTAGTTCTGGGAGGACTACTCCACCAGGGAGATTAAATCAAGAGCCTATAATCGTACTTAGCCATCATAACACTGCGTATGTGTGTGTGGTTTGTGCATGAGTGTGTGTGTGTTGATGATATAATGTTATGATTTTGATTTTCCATTATATTGGGAACATTGTGTGACAGTCTTACAGTTGCACTTAATCAGAGAGGAGATGAACATCTCTTTAACATTTACAAAGCTCCACAATAAATGGAATGCCATCTAAATTGAAAAGACGGATGGCCTATATTTATATATATATATTTCTTAAATTGATAGGAAATGAAGGAGAATATTATTACCCTGCATTGTTGGCTGAGGCAGGGTTCCGCCTGAAACCTGCTGGATCTGGTGTGTGTGTGTGTGTGTGTGTGTGTGTGTGTGTGTGTGTGTGTGTGTGTGTGTGTGTGTGTGTGTGTGTGTGTGTGTGTGTGGTGTGTGTTGTGTGTGTGTGTGTGTGTGTGTGTGTGTGTGTGTGTGTGTGTTTCAGTGTGTTTGTGCTTGCGTGCGTGTTGAATTGTTTGTTTCAAGTGTGCGATGAGTTTCTCCAATGCTTTCAGGAGTGCAGGCTAATCGCCCATACCTCCATTACATTTTATTAGAGCTTCGACAGAGCCCTCAACTATATTCTATTCATTTTACCCTGTCGGTTGTCAATTTCTTTTCTCAGAGCAAATATCTCTTCTGTCCTCTGTGAATGAATCACTCATTCACAGAGGACAGACGCAAGGGAGACATGGACGTCATTATTTGAGGAACGTCCTGTGCGGGGGTTGGAATGAGATAAATTGGCAGTCAGCGCTCGAACAAACAGCATATGTCATCCCTGATGGAGAGCCTCCTCTACCGGCCCGGAACGTTGAAGGGTAGGAAAAATAAACAACGGAACAAAACAATAAACAGCAGCAGGGAAAGCGATGAAAGCCTTACGTCTAACCCAATCAAAACTGGGGATTGGAAACACAAAATGCTGGAGAGGCAGTCAAAAGGTCCTCTTTCCCTGGAGGCGTTCACCCTTCAGAGTGATGGGGTTGAGGGTGGGCTGAAACTGAGGGAGGAGATGGATTAGAGGGGGTACAAATGGAGAGGAGCCAGGGTTGACCTGGGTCCTCAATAGATACCTGACCGGGACAGATTTAGTCGATGGTCACCGAATCAGACTTTTATTGAACCATCAGCTGGTCCCACAGGAGAGGAAGTGTAGGTCTGGGTTGGTTGATGGACCAATCACACCCACAGTACATACATTACACACAGGAAATGTACACGTATGGAACCGCTACATCTGGATCTCTATAAGAAATACTATTTTCAGCCTGGGGAAACAGCATAAGGCGTTAGAGAACAGAAGAGAAAATAGCACTTTTTAACGATTATTTCCTAACTCAGGGAGCTGCTTGAGTGGTTCCTGAGTGATTGAACGATTTAACGCTTTGAGAAACACCTGCAACCGCATCCTGAAACGGCAATCCATATTCTCACTCAGAGCTCCATTACGCTCCCACCACCCCCACCAATACCACTACCACTCACAACTCCTTCTACCACCTTCACCACTACCACCACCACCCCATCCTTCCAACATGCTTCAGCCATGCATGTGTGTCCCTGTCTTGTTCTCCTCTGGGAACAATGGATAGAATAGACCCACACACACACACACACACACACACACACACACACACACACACACACACACACACACACACACACACACACACACACACACACACACACACACACACACACACACACACACACACACACTCTCTTTTGCTTTTCCCCCCATGTCCCCTCCCGTGCTGGTTGATGTGCTTCCCGCGCTGCGGTGGCCTGGTGTTTCTGCCGGGAGGGGGAATGAGGAGAGACAGCTTGCCGTCTGCTCCTCTGATAGAAAAGATGTAGGAAGTGAGGAAGAGGAGACGGAGGCATAAAATGATGAAAAGGGCTGCGAGTTCTTCATGGGCCTTGATGACCTGGTGAAGCGCCATCAGGGAGCTTAGGGGGATTAAAGACATGGAGACCCAGGCAGCCCAGGGACACTTCCTGGCACAAAGATCTGTCTCTGCAGTCTGCAGGATCTGGATGAATATCACTGTGTGTGTGTGTGTGTGTGTGTGTGTGTGTGTGTGTGTGTGTGTGTGTGTGTGTGGTGTGTGGTGTGTTGTGTGTGTGTGTGTGTGTGTGTGTGTGTGTGTGTGTGTGTGTGTGTGTGTGTGTGTGGTGTGTGGCTTGAAGGGGATGCAGTTGAGACCTGGCGTGTTGCAATGCATGCAGGGAGTTGAGAGCCTGCGGATTGTTAATATTGTACACAGCAGGCCTAGAGGTGGTGAATGGTGGGGCATCATGTCTATTTTGTTGTGTGTATGTCTGTGTGTGTTTGTGTCATATATGTGCAGTGTTACTACGTGTGCATTTTTTTATGTACGTGTGTGGATGTTTGGCTGCTTGTTTTTGTCTTCTATATGTGTGTGTGTTTATGGTGCACTGTGTGTGTGTGTGTGTGTGTGTGTGTGTGTGTGTGTGTGTGTGTGTGTGTGTGTGTGTGTGTGTGTGTGTGTGTGTGTGGTGTGTGTGTGTGTGTGGTGTGTGTGTGTGTGTGTGTGTGTGTGTGTGTGTGTGTGCGCGCGTGCATCTTCTCTGTGCCCGCTCGTAAAGAAGCCCTTATGTTTTCTTAGCACGCTATCGGAGCATTGTGTGAGCGCTGGCTCCAGGTGGTACATGGAGCATTACCATAAACGTCATCCGCTGTCCGCTGACACGAGGAGCCCTCCGAGAGCCCTCCAACGCGCTGGCACCCCGGCACACCAGCTGCTTCCTGCCGGCTGGAATGATTGCTGCACACGATGAACAATCATGATATCCTCCTGTGTCGTGTGTGTGTGTGTGTGCGTTTGTGTGAGTGTGTGCGTTCGGGATTGGGTGCCTGTGCGTGCGTGATTGTGTGCCCGTGAGTGTGTGTGTGGGATTGGTTGCCTGTAAGTGTGTGCGTTTTTGATTGTGTGGCTGTGTGTGCATGTGCGTGTGTGATTGTTGTGTAATTTGATGTCAAACTGATCATGGGGGGGATGGTGGAAATGACCAAAAATGGAAATAAGAAGCTAGATAAGTAGACATAAAAAACTAGATGGACCCCATAAAGCTAGATGAATAGACATAAATAGCTAGCTAGATTGATAAACAAACGGCTGGATAAACATTAACATAAAGACATCTATATAGACACACAGGTCAGATAAACCGATCGATGTATAGATCGATATGTTAAAGTACACATTGACTTTGTTATTTACAAGGAAACACTTTATAGTATTTTTCCAATTTGCCAAAAAAACACGTGTAATTCTGTGTGGAAATGACAGACAGATTGACTGAGCTTCTCCATCCCCCCCCCCCCAGTTTGGTCAGATCCTGCGCAGCCCCTTCATGAAGTTCGTGGCCCACGCCGTCTCCTTCACCATCTTCCTGGGCCTGCTGGTCATCAACGCCTCGGACCGCTTCGAGGGGGTCAAGAACCTGCCCAACGAGACCATCACAGACCACCCCCGCCAGGTCTTCAGGGTCAAGACCACCCAGTTCTCCTGGACCGAGATGCTCATCATGAAGTGGGTGCTGGGTGAGTCTCCCGCTGGACCCGTGAGCTAGGGGTGGGAATCTCTTGGCACCTCACGATTCGATTCCGATGATGAAGTCAACGATTCGATTCTGAAGCGATGATCGATGCATCTTGATGCAACAATTTTTTTCTACGTCCATTTCAAAAATATATATGTATACATCTGGGTTTGCTACTCAGAGTTTGCTAATCACTTCCTACTTTTGTGATGATCATTAAAGATATCAACAGATTAATTAACTTATTTAATATTTCATAAGAGAGAAAGCTTTTGCCGCAAATATGCGCACACGCGCATGCATTGACATAATCCGCAAGTAGACATGCATGAAGGACCAAACAAAGAAATGAACAGATCCACATGAACACGCACACACATGCAGGCCAACATACATAAACCAACACACATTCACATGCAGGCTCACACAAACAAACACACATGCACATGCTGGCCCACATAAATAAACAAACAAACAAACACATGCACACGCTGACCCAAACATATACAGACACACACAAACACACACGCACACGGGCACACACAAAGCGATGCATATACACTCAGATACACAAACAGACACACAGGCACACAGAAACCCATATATACACACACAGGCACCCACTCACATGCATTAATGCACACACTCAAGACACAATCACCCCTTGAATCTGGAGGTCAGCCACCAATGTCAAGCATCCAGTTGGATTCAAGGAAATGGGAACAGGAAGTGGAGTGTGTTATGAAGACCGAAGGAGGTATATTTAATAGGTAGACTGAATGCACCATGAATCTGAGGTGTTTCAGCGTTCTGCCCGATCAATAATGAATTTATATTAAATGATTAGCTCCACAATGGAATCGATGGATATTAATAAAACAGCCGACACATTTAAGTAGAGTATGTTAACCCGGAGAGGGGAGAGGTTATGAGGGAATTGCCAAACACATAAATTGGTGTTGGAAAGCTCACACAACTACTTTCCTTCTGTGTGTGAGTCTCTATGTATTAGCTGTGCGTGTGTTTGTGTGTGTGTGTGCACATTGTGTGTGGTATTACCTGTTTTGTGTGTGTGTGTGTGTGTGTGTGTGTGTGTGTGTGTGTGTGTGTGTGTGTGTGTTGTGTGTGTGTGTGTGTGTGTGTGTGTGTGTGTGTGTGTGTGTGTGTGTGTGTGTGTGTGTGTGTGTGTGTGTGTGTGTGTGTGTGTGTGCGTGCCTGGGTGTGTTTAACCTGTGTGTACCCGTTCACGCCCCCCTAGGCATGATCTGGTCCGAGTGTAAGGAGATCTGGGTGGACGGCCCCCGGGAGTACGTCATGCACCTGTGGAACGTGCTGGACTTCGGCATGCTCAGCATCTTCGCCGCGTCTTTCACGGCCCGCTTCATGGCCTTCCTCAAGGCGTCCAAGGCCCAGCTGTACGTGGACCTGCACGTGCCGGACGAGGACCTGAGCAGCGCCACACTGCCCGAGGAGGTGGCCTACTTTACCTTCGGTACGCCGTCTTGGGCGGGAGGGGCCGTGTGTGTGGGTGGAGGTGTGTGTGGGAGCAAAGGGTGGGTCTGTGTGGGTGTAAGGCCATGCAAGGCTGTGTGGGTTGGTGGGGGGTGGGGGTTTGTGTGGGTGGGTAGGAGGGTGAGTTTATGGGGGGGCAGGGCGTGGATCTGTGTGTGTGGGGGGGGAGGGGTTGAAAGGGTGTGTGTGTCTGTGTGTGTCGGTAGAAGGGTGTGCTTATAGGGGGGCAGAGGGTGTGTGTGTGTGTGTGTGTGTGTGTGTGTCTGTGTCTGTGCGCGTGTGTGTGAAAGATATAAAGTGAAGAAAAATTGCTGATTCCCAACACTTGTCTGTACTCTACCTGCAGATAATCATAGTGTTCCTCTAGGGGAGCAACTGGCTTTGTGGGAAAGGTGTTGTGTCAGACAAACTGCTAAAGTTTGCTGCCAGACAAAGTCGGCTGAAATAATCTGGTCTAACGCTGACAGAGAGAAACTCAGATCCACTGAATTCCTCCAAGATGTATTAAATCTATATCGTTAATGAGTGTAATCAATGAGCCCATTCGGCTGATTGGTTTAAAAGAATAAAACACTTTCACACTCCTTATTTTCAAATCACGAGATGGATAATTAATTACAGTTTTCTTCTGGATTTTAACGGCAAAATCCATTTCTGAATAAGAAATTGCATGAATAATAGAGATGCAAAAGTTATGACGTGGTCTAGTTCATGCGATGTGTGTGGTTAGGGTCTTACAGCCTGGTGTGAGTCATCTTGTGTAGCTGGAGGGTGGTGTTACAGCCTGGTGTGAGTCATCTTGTGTAGCTGGAGGGTGGTGTTACAGCCTGGTGTGTGAGTCATCTTGTGTAGCTGGAGGGTGGTGTTACAGCCTGGTGTGTGAGTGATCTTGTGTAGCTGGAGGGTGGTGTTACAGCCTGGTGTGTGAGTGATCTTGTGTAGCTGGAGGGTGGTGTTACAGCCTGGTGTGTGAGTGATCTTGTGTAGCTGGAGGGTGGTGTTACAGCCTGGTGTGAGAGTCATCTTGTGTAGCTGGAGGGTGGTGTTACAGCCTGGTGTGTGAGTGATCTTGTGTAGCTGGAGGGTGGTGTTACAGCCTGGTGTGTGAGTCATCTTGTGTAGCTGGAGGGTGGTGTTACAGCCTGGTGTGTGAGTGATCTTGTGTAGCTGGAGGGTGGTGTTACAGCCTGGTGTGAGAGTCATCTTGTGTAGCTGGAGGGTGGTGTTACAGCCTGGTGTGTGAGTCATCTTGTGTAGCTGGAGGGTGGTGTTACAGCCTGGTGTGTGAGTCATCTTGTGTAGCTGGAGGGTGGTGTTACAGCCTGGTGTGAGAGTCATCTTGTGTAGCTGGAGGGTGGTGTTACAGCTTGGTGTGTGAGTGATCTTGTGTAGCTGGAGGGTGGTGTTACAGCCTGGTGAGGGATTAGTTATGTTTTTGTATTATCTAGTCTTTCTCTAGATTCCTCAAGGAGCCCTGTGAAAACGAGACTGTTGTCTCAACGGTTCTTTCTTCGATTAAAAAGAACGGAACGTACAACAATGACGATAAAAGACAAATTAATTAATTTGAATGTCAGTGATTCTCTAATGAGTTACTCTCTGCCAACATTAGATCAGATGACTTTTATTCAACCGAAGACCGAATCGGTCTGACATTCAAAAACGTGTATATCCTTGGTGCTGCAGAGCGGCATAAGAGGATATATTGCGGGAGCGGATTAGTGAGTTTGTATTCACCACGTAGGGCCTAAGGTAAATGTACATTTATGGCACGTAGCAGGCAGAAAAGTGGTAAGGCCATGGGCTATTGGACTCCGGCCATTGCAGCTTGGGCCTCTTGAATATTTTTATTTAAGAAAATCCAGCCCTCTCGGCGTCCCTGTACACACACACACACACACACACACACACACACACACACACACACACACACACACACACACACACACACACACACACACACACACACACACACACACACACACACACACACACACACACACACACACACACACACACTCTCTCTGATTGATGGTGCACACAATACCCCGACTCACCGACGAGGTAAAGGTTAAAGTTAGAATAATGGAACGTTTATTATTTCATCTAAGATGAACAAGTGGTTTACGGTCAACCCTGGGCCAGTAAGTCTGAGCAGGTTGTTTTTGCTGGAGCTATTAAGAGTGGTCTAACCTTTACTACTTCCTCCAGGCAATAATGATGGAGAGCAATGAATTACATATTGTCGGTCAGCATGGGCCTTGGGCCAGAGGGGAGGGGAGGTAAAAAAGTGGGTTCAGATAAGACCAGATCAAATAAGTTGATTTGAGGTCAACATGACGGAACTGTCCTTTAGACTACTCCATCCCTGTTACCATAGTGATGTTATAAAGGAGGTGATTTCTCCAATGCCAACCCCCCCCCCCCGACACATGCACACACAGATACAGACGCATACAAAGAGAGAGGGATCAAAGTTAAACCACACAATACTTAATATAAAACACAACAGATTCACAACCTGTAGTAAGGATTGAGAGTGTACACAAAGTTTAAGCTTGCAGCTCCTTAAAAGATGATAATGTCTGTGTTTGACACTAAGAAGTTCATCCCTTTGAGCCAGGCCCCTTTACTGTTGCTGCACATGTAATACAGCGCACTTGGCTCCCAGTATCCCTTAAACTTTTAAAGGGAGCCTTTATCAGTGCTGTCATCTTGTGGCGTGAAGCTGTCATGACACGCCGTAGGTTTACTTAGGACAGCCCGCAGCAGCGCTGGCCTCCTGTTCTCATCACACACTAATGAGCTCATTTCCTCTGGGGGCTTTTTTGTATTGAGTAAGACAAAGGCCAAGTTCTCTTTAATGTCACTGGTCGTTTTTGGTTAGTGGTGATACTGCTTGTGAATGTCATTTAAGTAGGAAATGACGCTGGGTAAAGCAAGCATGTGAAAAGAGGACAAAAATTTACTCACGGTGTACCGCGACAATTTGTTTGTCGATGAACATTATAGCCTTTTTTTTGTATGGGTTTTTTATTTTGATCTGTGTGAATAGACAGACAGAATTCTTTTTTGAGGACATTGTAAAATAACATTCTCCCTTCGACGCCCAAATCCAAATAAAGCGATGAATTAGCGTGGGACAAAATGTCGTTGGTCTATAATTGTATTTTTTAGATTTTTGATCAAGTCGGTGAGAACATCACAAAACATGCTTTCCAATAGAAATCAGCCCATCGCATTTACATGCAATTTCCCCTTAACCCTCCACCTCCCTTTTCCCCGGTCTCCAGCCAGGAACAAGTGGAGGCCCTCGGACCCCCAGATCATCTCGGAGGGCCTGTACGCCATCGCCGTGGTGCTGAGCTTCTCTCGCATCGCCTACATCCTGCCGGCCAATGAGAGCTTTGGGCCGCTGCAGATCTCGCTGGGTCGCACCGTCAAGGACATCTTTAAGTTCATGGTGATCTTCATCATGGTGTTTGTGGCCTTCATGATTGGCATGTTCAACCTGTACTCCTACTACCTGGGCGCCAAGTACAACCCCGCCTTCACCACGTGAGTACCGCCGCCACACGTCCCGAAGGGGGAGAGGGGGGTGAGATGGGAGGAGGGGGTGTAATGAGTGGGGGCATGTACAGGGAGCCGGTCGTTATCGTGTGATGAACCCCGACAGGGTGATGGATGCCGGACCCTGAATCTCCCAGTCGGGATGGTTTTGTTTTTCATGATAATGACCAGGCTTGTTGTACGTACGTTTCCGTTCAGTGGGAGGGGGGGGGAGGGGGCTGAAATGACACCAACCTTTCGGAGTGGTAGAATAATCGATGCGATGGAACCTGTCTCTGTGAATCCCGGCGATTACCCTACGAATACACTGAGGTGAAATGGTAATCGGGTTCCACTCCGTGCAGTGCCGCTCCTACGCATCCAGGCCCTTCCTTCCTCCTTCGATCGCTGCTGGAGGCCCCATGAATAACAGAGGGCCCCTGTCAACACGTTTCCAATTAGTCTGCTGTTTTTATCCCCACTAAAGGACATGGCCGTGGGCATGTAGCCCCGGGAGATTGGTGCCCAGTAGGATATTGACCTTTTTCCGCTTCCTCCCCGTCTGAGTTCCTGCTGGGATATATCGAGTCCTTGGTCTTCAATCGGTTGCACAAGATTGAACCTTAATGTCCCACCGCTTCCACAGGGATTAACTGGGCTGTTTGTTACAGTTGAATGAGGGGCCAGTTGTTAGGCAACTCATGATTCACATGTCGCAAAAGGAATCCATGAGGATCTCATTTTAAGGCCGTTGTGATGGGTATACAGAGTAAACATTGCATTTTCTACTGCTGGTAGACAATTGACCATCTCTTACCTTGTCTGACAACATGGTAAATATATTGTGTCGTGAGTGAGGGATTTAGAAGTTGTGTTTGCGTGTGTGTACACTCCTAGTGTTCTCTCCTATTGAATAAACCGTGGGACATGAGATGGTTCTATCATTCATCATTAAGTCGTGTGTGGTTTTGTGGTTATACTGTTGATGATGGTGTATGTTTTAATAGCCTCTGTGTCATCTTTGTGTGACGATTCAGTCCATCAGTTGTGACATGGTGTCGGTTTTATTTTACGCATTTGCTTGGCTTCATTTCTTGATTTGGTTTATTTTGTTTTATCAATTGCTCGTTGAAGCCATCCGTCTCTCTGTGGTGCAGTGTTAATTTTGTCAGCTATTTTAGATTTAGTCTTCGTCTTAGTCTTTTGACAAATGCATATTAGATTTCGTCACATTTTAGTCATTGTTTTCCTTTGTAGATTTAGTTTAGTTTAAGTCGACGAAAAGTCCTTAGGCCTACATTTTAGTCAACATTTAGTCATTACTTTTAGTCAAAATGTTTTCTCTTTTTAAACTAGTTCAATTAGGCTAACCCCATATACGTATATGGACACCTGCTAAGTTGTTCTACTCAAATAGAGTACTAAAGTGAAAACGTCACGTTGTCCTGGCAACCGGATTTTCAGTTCTAAACAACCGAACGAGAGATGGCGTTCTCCATTGCTTCCATGAGTTGTTTTCTTTCTTTCTTCGTAAACGTTAGTTTAGTTGTTTTTTTTATATGAAGACAATCTATTCTCAATATTACTTACATCATTGGTAAAGCAAACTCACAAATCAATTCCCAAAAAAATCGTTCCTTTTGTATAAAAGGTTTGTGTGACATAGGATTTCCCCTTGTTAATTTGGTTTGTGTAGAACCGAAAATCGGTTGCTATGGAAACGTGACGTCAGACTTTAGTACTCTTGACTGTTCAGCCTTCAAAACGATAGACTGATAAACTGTAATCTGAAAACGCGGTTATATGCTATAGATCCTATAGTATCTTGGGTATAAAGCCTGGGACGAATTTGGAATTATAAATATGTACAATGCATAACATTAGCTCATAGCTGAGTGGACTATACCTCCCGTTGCCAAGTCGTAGCTATGCTCCATCCTATTTACTGGAGGAGTGAACAGTTGCATAAGAACCTTACGGGAGGGTAATGATTGGAAAATATCGTGTATTTTAAATGTCCAATAGCACAGCACAACATTTTAGTCCTGTCTCGTCTCGTCAACGAAAACAAAACGTACATTTCGTCATAGTTTTTATTATCAAAGATCTATTTTTAGCTCGTCAACGTCTCGTCTTAGTCATGGAAAAACATTTTTCGTCATATATTTCGTTAACGAAATTAACACTGCTGTGGTGTGACAGGATTGTTAAAGCACTGCCTTTCTCTGTCGTCACTCATCCAGCAGTGGAAAGAACTTTGAGGCGCCCAATTTTAGTTGGGCGACAGCCCAAACCCTCCCTTACCCTCTCCTCCTCACCTTCACCCTCTCCCTCCCTCCCTCTCTTCCTCCCCTGCCCGGGGGCGAAGATGCTCTCACAACTTAAGAGATTCCATTAGAGTCCATTAGTCGGGATGACTCATTGTGCTTCCTTCGTGTCTAGTTCAGGCCCTTGTCTATTGGGTTTGATGCCAGCTAGAGTGGCACTGCCTTGTACTTAGTGGCCCTGTGGCCTGTTGGCCCTTGTTCCGCCACACTATACCACAGCGCAAGGAGCTCTGTTGCTCGTGTACAACCTGTTGTCCAGGCGACGCAGAGCTCTGCTGTCCTTCAACCGGAGGGCACGTCCCTGAAGACCATGTTTCAAACGTGGGCAGTGCATCCAGGCTTCTAATAGAAACATGTGTCCCTGCCTCTCCTTCCACGTTCTCTGCTCCACATGCAGACAGCAGTATTGTGGTGTATACGGCACCATAAACACAGTTAAGCTTGTCAATTCTGTTGCCTCTCCGACTGTTTTCTTCCGATGTTTTCGGCTGGTGCCGGGAGTTGCATTAAATTGCTGTGAAGAGAACTGTTGTTTTGGCTGTGTTCCCCAGGCGTGCCACTAGGGGTCTCTCTAGCCCCGAGTCATGGCAGGTAAACACAAGGGCATATGAGAGAAAATGAGTTAAACCACCATTAAAGTAATCATGTTTGTGCTTTGCTACTTGTACATCTCACGGTTGAAAGGTTATTACCATCTGTTCAGTCTTTCCCTCCGACGATACGCACGCTCCCATCAATCTGTCTTTTTACTTTTATGTCTGGTGGTTCTGTGTCTGTGTGCCCAAAGTGTTTGTTAAGGCAACAATGTTTTGTGCTGCTGTACCAGGTTCTTCGTGTTCCTGTTCTGTCTCCAACTCTTTTAATCCCTTCCTTCCGAATTGAAATCGATGTTTGTTGCGGCGCAGTGCATCGCGGATGTGCGTGTGCGTGTGGATGTGTGTGTGTGGGTGTGTGTATGTGCTTGTGTTTTGCCGTGTATGCGAGAGCATGCCTATGTGAGTGCTTGTTTATGTTTGCCTGCGTGTTTGTGTGTATTTGTATATGTGTGTGTTTGTTTGCGCTAGCACGTGTGTGTGTGTGTGTGTGTGTGTGTGTGTGTGTGTGTGTGTGTGTGTGTGTGTGTGTGTGTGTGTGTGTGTGTGTGTGTGTGTGTGTGTGTGTGTGTGTGTGTGTGTGAGTGTATGTGTTCAGTGACCGTGCATTTGTGGGTGTTAGGTGTGTGTGTGCATGGGTGAGGTAGGGTGGTGTGTGGCTGGGTGAGGTAGGGGTGGGTGTGGTGGCTGGGTGGGGTAGGTGGTGTGTGGCTGGGTGAGGTAGGGTGGTGTGTGGCTGGGTGGGGTAGGGTGGTGTGTGGCTGGGTGGGGTAGGGTGGTGTGTGGCTGGGTGGGGTAGGGTGGTGTGTGGCTGGGTGGGGTAGGGTGGTGTGTGGCTGGGTGGGGTAGGGTGGTGTGTTGGATCAGCGACGGACAGTGGGAAGCAGGTGGAGGTGGTAATGATACCTCAGGAGGAGTACACTCTGGCAGTCGGGGGGGAAGTGGGCAGAGAGGGAAGTCAGACTCCATCAATATTCCTCCCTCTAACGCTCCTCTCTGTGTCTCCTCCGCCTCCTCCTCCTCATATCTCCTCCTCCATGTGTCTCCTCCTTTATATATATCTCCTATATGTGTCTCCTCCTCTTGATGTCTCCTCCTCCTCCATGTGTCTCCTCCTTTATATATATCTCCTCTTTATGTCTCCTCCTCCTCTTTATGTCTCCTCCTCCTCTTTATGTCTCCTCCTCCTCTTTATGTCTCCTCCTCCTCTTCATGTCGCCTCCTCCTCCTGGTACCTCCTACCCCTTTGGATCACACAGTAAATTAGACTACCAATGTTCATACACTCAGAGAAGCTGCAAAGCTTTGGCTTTGAGACTCTTTTATTTTAGATAGAAAATTAAACACACAAAAAACATGGCGCAAGCAATTAATCATAAATACAATATAAATAAGGTATGCACAAAATACTGCAGACATTAGAACTTTTAATAATTAAACACTTTGCAGTAAAAAAAAGTCTTGCAAAACAAGTGACAATGAATCCCTCATACAATAAGGTATGCACAAAATACTGCAAAGAAATGCATGATGTTTAAAGGCCATCATAAGCAAAATAATAGATACGAGTTCAGATTCAAATTATGTAAATACAATTAAATGTAGTATGGTTTATCTAGTTTGGTTCTAACCAAAGATTAAACAAGCACTCAAGTGAAGTGTAAAAAAAATACAATAATATATATTATATGAAAGATATGGGAAATGTAAGATATGCAGACCACAAACTATCATCCAAAATCAGCTTGAAAATAAACACTGCAATGGTTACTACAATGCATTGGACAATTTAAGGATAATACCCCCATTTTACTATGGGTTACAAACTGTTATGGACCTATGGACCTATGTACATGTACATTTTTTGATTTTCATTGAAGCGTGTGGGTTTGGATTGGGCAGCGGACCAGTTAAGTTAAGAGCTGCTGTTCCTTTTCTTTTTTAAAAACAAACACTGCATGACTAGTTAACTCTGGTTAAGTTGTTTACAGGTTGCTTGACAACGCGCTACGCCCCTGACAACTGTTAGTTATAAAACTACATTTAAAACCACATATTGCTTCGATAAGTGGATAAATTAAATCAATTGCCATGTATTAAGCAGAGTTATGTATAGGGAACAGTTAGCTCCAGAGGCATAAAGATAGAAAGGTGAACAAGAGCCCGACAAAGTGACCAGTTGGCTATATAGCCAGCCAGGCCTACATTAAAGATAAACAAATTAAAGTTGCTGTACCTCTGTCTTTTCCCGTTTTTCCTCCTCTTTCTTTCTTTTCCTCCCCTGGGCGCCAGAGTGTTTAGGTTTCTTTGACATTGTGATGTGCAAATAGGTAGCTTTCTCCTCTCCGGTCAGAATGATGTATCAAGTGGTTAATTAAGGTAACTCGCCCCTAAACCTCTCCATTCAGGTAGAGTCTATGGGGGGGGGGGACACTAGGCTGCTCTTTTATTTTACATGTTATGTTATGTTGTCTAATATTTATTTCAACATATCTACTGGTATTAAGAAATATAAACATTGATAAGAATTTGCCGCCCCCTGCGGATGGATCCTCCCGTAGCATTCGCCTATACAGCCTATGCCCAGGGCCGGGCCTGCCTCCTCCATGTGTCTCCTCCTCTATATGTCTCCTCCTCTTTATGTCTCCTCCTCCTCTTTAATTGTCCTCCTCCACTATATGTCTCCTCCTCCATGTGTCTCCTCCTCTATATGTCTCCTCCTCCTCTATATGTCTCCTCCTCTATATGTCTCCTCATCCTCTATATGTCTCTGTCTCCTCCTCCTCTATATGCCTCCTCCTCCTCTATATGCCTCCTCATCCTCTATATGTCTCCTCCTCCTCTATATGTCTCCTCCTCCTCTATATGCCTCCTCATCCTCTATATGTCTCCTCCTCCTCTATATGCCTCCTCATCCTCTATATGTCTCCTCCTCCTCTATATGCCTCCTCCTCCTCCTCCTCTATGCCTCCTCAACCTCTATATGCCTCCTCCTCCTCTATATGCCTCCTCCTCCTCTATATGCCTCCTCATCCTCTATATGCCTCTTCCTCCTCTATATGCCTCCTCCTCTTTATATCTCCAGATTCCACGCGATGTTGGTGTCACATACGTTGGTTCGGAGTAGCGTTGATTACATGCGTCGTTACGCGGGATCAGTCTTTTGTACCCCGTGTAGCGTGACGCAGTCAGCAGCTAGCGATGTGGCGTCTGCGACACGCCAACCATGCTCTAACGTCATTACTAGCGTCATTGTAACTTCTGAAAAACACTGACGTTGATAAATATACAGTATATATATTTTGTGACGGAATGCGTCACGGTGAACGTGTCCAGGCAAAGTCTCAGCGAGCTGTAATGAGGCGGTAATCGTAAGTAGTCAAGGTGACCATTGTGAAAGAAAAGAATTGTGTCCCGCCATTTTGTGTTTTTGTGTGTATGATGATAACGCACACACACAAAAACAGCTGGAGAGGACTTTAATGAGGACTAAGCTGTTAGCCACACAGCCATCCATCCCAGGAGGTGGAGTCTGAAACACAGGCTGGGTGACTCACACATGTAATTACACATGGACACACAAAAACGCACACACAGACACACAATGGACCCGACCAGGCACTCAAAGCAGTTAGGTCCCTATACGTCTAGAGCACACTTACACTTGAAACACTTAGACACACACACACACACACACACACACACACACACACACACACACACACACACACACACACACACACACACACACACACACACACACACACACACACACACACTATATTTAAATCATTTTTCTCTATCTTTGCCTTGCAATTGGTTATATTTGCACATGCACTCAGAGGTAGCGAACACTTGCCACAATAACACGCAGTCATACATACACATACATACACGGACACACACACAAATGCAGAGTGCAGGATCTAAGAGATTTGGATCTTGACATCGCTGTGACAACAGTAGTCCTGGTTCTATTTTGCGGTCAGTCGTGCATGGAGACAGAATGGTGTGTGTGTGTGTGGGGGACATTCACGGACAGGGGAGAGAGAATGCGAGGTAATTGGTGGAGGTAAAAACCAAAGAAGGATGAGTGACGGAGCATAATGAGGAGAGGCAGGATGAAAGGAAGACAGGGCTTTGGAGGAGCAGTGGTCGAGGTTAGCTCAGAGAGGAAACGGGGAAGAAGAGGAACTCAGAGATGGACCTAGAAGAGAGAGAGGGACGTGAATTATAGAATGGCATTTCGATCTGTTTGCATGAAGGACACATATTTGTCAGATGTGCAAGGTTTCTTTCTCTGGTTAAGAACTAAGCCAAATCGATAACGTTCCCAACCGAAAGCACATCAGAGAAAACTAATTTGCATGAATATAAAATACAAGTTCGTTTTATCTGACTTCTCCAAAACATCATAAAATAAAATGGTGGTAATTATAAAAAAAAGAATAAAACTAAAAACCTAATTAAACCCGACAACAAAACAAACACTTTATATCCCTGCTTTAGCATCAATTAGGGAGCTGAATAGGGTGACATCTGTTGAGGATGAAAGGAAGAGGCAGTGAGAAGGAAGGAAAAATACATCTCTCTCACTCTGTCTCTCTCTCTCTCTTTTTTTGTCACTTTTCTCTGTATTTCTTTTCTCCTTTCGCTCTCTCTCTCTCTCTTAGCTCTTTCGCTCTCGCAGAGGTGGTCTGAGATCACGACAAAAGCGGTCAGAGCCGGTGAAAGACATGATGGAGAAAGGGCCAAACGGGGAGTTAGAAGGTCAGACTGACAGCCAGCCCCAGCCCCACAATGCCAGCCTATCCGGTGATCTTGAACGGACCTATTACTGTATGAGAGTGGGAGAATACACCTAAATATAGATATCATAGGCGGACAAAAGCACTAGAATAAGCACAAATTCACCCACTTACAAGGGAAGCAAAATACATAAGGAGGCTGTAGGCACACGCACACACACACGCACACGCACACACACACACACACACACACACACACACACACACACACACACACACACACACACACACACACACACACACACACACACACACACACACACACACACACACACACACACACACAGGAGAGGTGAACATGCTTATAATTACACGTCCCATAATTGATGCTCACGTCAAAAATCGAACCAGCATCGATAATGTCATGTCGTTGCCCTGGCAACACGTGTATGTCCGTCGTAACAACGGGGCCGCCATGTCTTTATTGAATTGGCAGGATGAGAGATGATACAGTGGATCTGGAGGGAAGGTCCCCGAGTGCTCTATCAGATTAGAGCCACGCACGCAGAGCTCCCATGACATCTAGATGGAGGGCGGGGGAGATGAAACTCAAATGGTTGAGGGAGTGATCTATGAGACGACAGAGGAAAGATGAGGAGGTAATGAGCATCTCACAAATGAGTTGGGGGGGGGGGGGGGGGTGTGTGTGTGTGTGTGTGTGTGCGCTCGCTCGCGCAAAGCCCACCCCCTGTTAGGTTCAGCAACTAGTGTGCATAGTTGGCACTTATGGTCTAATCTACACACACTCACACACACACAGTTGTGAATGTCATAATAACGCTGACGACGTACTTAACCAAGTGAACGCATGTTTATTAAGTATGTAAGTCAACTTTAATGTAAGGTATAGTACTTAAACGTAAACCTACTCATATCCATCGTCAATCACCTTTCCTCTCACCCTGTCATGCACAAGCTCACATAATGTACACAGACACATACACACACAGGGTTAGCGATCGACCAAGAGGACTACGATTCTCTAAAACCTGAGGTAAGCAAGGATCCCGCCCCCCTGCTATCACCATGGTGACGGGTGTGGAGGAGAGAAACTTAATCTGGCTTAAGTATTTCAAGACATTTCCCACATAGTTCTGATTATCCTCCAGTTCTCCCAGTCCCCACCTGTATTAGAGGGGAGGGAAGGAGTGGTAGAGATGAGAGGAGAGGAGGGGTGGAGAGGAAAGGTAGATTTGAGAAAAGTCAGAGGAAAGGAAATGAGGGATAAGGTGTAGGATATGAGTAGTAGAAGGAAAGAGAGATGAGAATCTTTGGAGTTGTTGCTTCACATGAAAACCCGGTGCTCTGTGTGCTTTATGCTTCAAGGAGAAACGTGTTCTCGACTAAACTAAATCAGCTTGGAACAACAGCATGAGGATCCTCAGGAGTACAGCAACAGGCTGGGAGGATGATATAAAGGCTGTACAACCACAAGTTGGGTCATAGTGATCTATAATGAGGGTGCTGGGGAAGGACAAGGAGAGAGAGCGAGAGAGGGAGAGAATGACACAGAATAATGACTCCGGGCGTTTTAATAAATACAACAACGTTTCCTCTGGATCGCCCAGATGGGATCGCATGTTCACAACTGTAAAACAATGAACAAAGGCAGTGGGGCAAAAAACGAAATTAGAAAAATCTCATAACAAAGGACTGATGAAAAGAATAGATAGTGAGAAGGCATGAGGAGGACAAGAACACCTTTTGACAGGAGATTAGTTTGGAGAGAGATGGAGAGCTAGATACATGAACAGATGGAGGGAGAGAGAGAGAGACAGGGAGAGGGAGGGAGAGATGAAGGGAAGAACGAGTGGGAAACAGAGGGAGTGAGGGAGATGGGGAGAGAAATATCTAGAGAGACAGAAACAGAGGGGGGGGGGGGAGAGAGAGAGAGAGAGGGAGAGGGGAGGGGGAGAGAGAGTGAGGGAGACGGAGAGGGGGGAAACGAGGGGGACAGAGAGAGTGAGGGAGACGGAGAGGGGGAAACGAGGGGGACAGAGAGAGTGAGGGAGACGGGAAGAGAAAGATAGAGAAACAGGAATAGATAGACAGAGAGAGAGCGAGAGGAACAGATAGAGGGACAGAGAGGGATGGAGAGGGGGAAACGAGGGGGACAGATAGAGATAGAGAGAGTGAGGGAGACAGGAGAGAGAGAAACCGGAATAGATAGACAGAGAGAGAGCGAGAGGAACAGAGGGAGGGATGGAGAGGGAGAAATGAGGGGGACAGAGAGAGATGGAGAGGGGGCAACGAGGGGGACAGAGAGGGATGGAGAGGGGGAAACGAGGGGGACAGATAGAGATAGAGAGAGTGAGGGAGACGGGAGAGAAAGATAGAGAAACAGGAATAGATAGACAGAGAGAGAGCGAGAGGAACAGAGAGAGGGATGGAGAGGGGGACAGAGAGAGAGATAGAGAGAGTGAGGGAGACGGGAGAGAAAGATAGAGAAACAGGAATAGATAGAGACAGACAGAGCGAGAGGCGAGATCCAGGGGGAGGGAGTATCTGTGTGTGTGTGTGTGTTAAGGGGGACATGGTGGATTTGTCCGTGTCGTGGACTGATATGGATTTGGACTGCTCCCACAGTACTGGTGGCGCTGTGACTCACCACCATCCCACACACAATGCTGCGTGTGTGTGTGCGCACACATTGCTAGAGGCTCACACATTGTGATCAGCCAATCTTAATAGCAGATAATGCCCCATTCTCCATCTGTGTCTCAGATGCTCTCAGTCATCACTGGCATGGAATACCTACACCCATGCAACACATGCACACACACAAACAAAAACATACTGACTCCCTTTCAGTTAAGTTGAAATGGATTTTAGCAGTTCAAAACAGGGCGAGATGGAAGTTTTAAATAACTTCATCAGCCCACTCACACTGTCTAAGAGTGATACCGCTCCTTGGCTGATTGTGTCAAATCTAAGTAGATTTGAATCATTAATTAACCTCGGTTAAGGCTCTATGATTGCCATCATAACTATGTTTTCTCTTTTCCTGATTGGGGGGCACTGACACGACTGACAAAGTGGTGAAGAGAGTGGAGAGTATGTCGTTCTAACGACTTCTGGAGGGCTGGTTGAGAACAGCCATTGATTCAAGTGCTAATTGAGACACAGCACGGACGTGGGCTGCCTAATTGATCTCATTTTAGCATTTCCATATTCACAGATTCGAAAAAAAAATAAGCTGCTTATAATATTATTTTGTTTAAAGGACATTGTACTGGGAAATAATGAGGCTTCAGGGCAAGACGACTACAAATCCATGTCCTCTGGTCCACACTGATGGCTGAGGAAAGAAGAAAGTGAAAGTGAAAGAAAGTGCCATTATTTACCAGTGCATCATCAATTTCTATTCGGGTTGCATATCGCGTCTCCGTGCTGCAGGGCTGAAACTCTTTAAAGTTCCCAGCGATTAAGGTGTATCAGACACTTCATGCGTCATAATTAAAAAGCAATTCCCTGAAACGACCCGGCCTACAAACCGATGGGAATAAACGCAGCCCTCCCTCCCTCACCCACCATCTCGGGGCACTGAGCTCGGACATTTACTCCATGTAATCAGTGTGTGGTGGACACGCATCTCAATCCTCAGGGGATGACCTTGCAGGTGGTTCCTTTGCTTCTGTCCCCTAACAGGGAGCTCTCTCACTGAGCAGACATGGTAGATACCGTTTCAGAAACGGTACTAGTGATCACAGCCACTTACCTGTCATGGACTGGAACAGTGAGGCTGAAGTCACACTTCTGGGGACCCCATGAGTAAGACGATCCTTGTCGGGACTCGGAAACGACGCAGAGCGAGGCACAGCTTCCTGGATTTGTAACGCCCCATCGTGTTACCGTGTCCACAAGGGGGTAGTGTAGCTTTTCCAACCGATTCTGTACAAGGGCTGAATTCGACGGAAGAGCATCTTGAGCACACTCTTATGTGTGCGTGGGTCGTTGTATAACCTCGTTCATTGTTTTCAACTTCGTTTATAGAGGTCGGCTGCACAGTTTCAACAGTCGAATCCTCCATGAACACTTGGAGACAGATGTTGTTCGGTAGGTTTACCGCTAATGAGCGGCAGCTTAATACTTGTTTAACAAAGAGCGTTCCTCATAAGCAGGATCATCACATAGACAAAATAACAAACTCAAAAGATACAAAGGTGACTCGGTCGCTCACAAAGACACAGACACAACACACGCAGACACATACGAACTTTAGCTTTGTCTGTTCTTTCTGTGTTTGTTTGTTTGTGTGTGCGCGCATTACTTTTTTGTGTGCTCGCCTGAGCCATGCCTTCTTTAAGCCCTCTCCCCTTTGCTGCGTGCGGTGCACCAGCGTCTTGTTCTCTTTTTAAGAGTAGTTTACTGGGCTGGCTCCATCGGCAATCCCTCTGCCCAGGAGCCCACAGATCTCCAGTGCTGTCCTCCTCTTCCTCCGCCGTCCCCCCTCCGGCCATGAGGCCTCCTGGCTCTGAACCCTCCACAGTGTGCCTCCGAGCCTTGTGGAGACCCCTGACCACTTCTCATGGATTATTCATCTGCAGACATGCTTCCAAACAGTTTTCTTTGCAGACATATGCCCTATGGCGACCTAGCATCTCTGTGTGTCTCTCGCTCCCGCTCCATCTCGTCTGTTCCCCTCTGTTGCTGGCCGCTGCTAGTCGGAGAATGATTGCCCTGACGCTGGGCGGGAATCTGACCGTGGACGCGGCGAACGAGGACGCTCCGGCACATGGGGGATATCATTAGAACACTCATGGCCGTTCACTTTGGTCCCTCGGGGACGTGTGTGCGGCTTACGCCGTGCAATTTGTTTTTCTGAAGGGTTTGAAGTCGAGTCAATATTTACCACCATCATGCAGTTAAAAGACGCTGTTTCGCCCGGAGATGCTGAAACATGCGCTGAAATCTAAGCAGACCAGGATGACGTAAACAGGTCATTAGGAATTGTGCACGGCTGAGCGGCCCGGGATAGACAGAAAACCTGTGGCTTGATTAAAATAACTTGTTGTAGTCGGGCAAATTGCATGCTCTCTTAAGTGTGTGTGTATGTGTGTGTGTGTGTGTGTGTGTGTGCGTGTGTGTGTGCGCACGGGCGTGCACTTGTGCATGCTCACACACGGGTGATGAAAGGATAAGGTGTTCAAATTGGATCTGACTCACCGGGTGATTTCATCAGTACCACCCCATAAACCCCTCTTTGAGAACATTACATCGGCTATCATGAGGTGTTCTTGCAGTGTGGCGACAGACAGACACTCATGTGCTCACCTGGCTGTGGACTGCTTCCTTAGCAACCGTCACCTCTGTTAGCCGTTAGCAAGCAAGCGCAGAGGTCTGTCATCGTATTGCTACCTTTTCTGATGATTACCTTCAGGATGTCTGGCAACCAAGCCTTCCCTGTCACTTAGGTGCTTTGTCTTTTAAGTTCAAACTGGGGAGTCGTTAAAACACATGTCAAGGTTCCTGTGTCCTGAGCAGCCTTCCCGTCTCTTGTGATTGGCTGCTGATGACCACATGGCCGAGCTGTCTGGACGAAGGAGAAGACGACTCTGGGGCTTTGATTTGTGTTACTAAATGCATCTCTCTGTCTGTCTGTCTGTCCTCTCTCACCTACCTCCCCTCACCTCTCTCTCACCTACCTCCCCTCACCTCTCTCTCACCTGCCTCCCCTCACCTCTCTCTCACCTGCCTCCCCTCACCTCTCTCTCACCTGCCTCCCCTCACCTCTCTCTCACCTGCCTCCCCTCACCTCTCTCTCACCTGCCTCCCCTCACCTCTCTCTCACCTACCTCCCCTCACCTCTCTCTCACCTTCCTGTCCTCACCTCTCTCCCCTCACCTCGCCCTCTTCCCCTCACCTCTCTCTCCTCCCCTCCCCTCACCTCTCTCTCCTCCCCTCCCCTCCCCTCTCTCGCCTCCCCTCCCCTCTCTGCAGGGTGGAGGAGAGCTTCAAGACCCTCTTCTGGTCCATCTTCGGGCTGTCCGAGGTCATCTCGGTGGTGCTGAAGTACGACCACAAGTTCATCGAGAACATCGGCTACGTGCTGTACGGCATCTACAACGTCACCATGGTGGTGGTGCTGCTCAACATGCTTATCGCCATGATCAACAGCTCCTACCAGGAGATCGAGGTGCGCAGACGTCGGTCAATTGCATCAGCCGCAGTCTTGTGATCAAGTCAAGCCAATCAACCTCCAGTGCTTATATTGAAGAGGTTGTTAAGGAGGGAGAGGTTGTTAAGGAGAGGATTAGGTTGATTTGTTTTTTAGAATGGTGTTAATTTGCAGTGTGTGCTTATCTTCAAACTACTTACTTCAGGCTATAACATGGACTTTGGAAGAAGCCGAGTCTGGTCTTGTCGGAACATAAGTGGTTATGTAAATATCTATGTTGCCTTTTTTGTACATGCAGTATGCAGAAACATATATGCTTATTCAACATCAAGCTGAAAAGACCAAAGACTAGTAACAAGGAAAGGATGTCGATGTTTATATGAAGAATGGTTTCTTAAACGTTCTTGTATAAAGAAAGGTACCTTGGGAGGGAAGGAGAAAAACAATTAAGAAACGGGGGCAGGGGGGGGGGCAATGAAAATGAAACAAAAATTAAGAGCCAATAAAAGCAGTGTATTGAAAGCATAACAAGTGTTTTCCGTGCGTCACTGCAGGAGGACGCCGACGTGGAGTGGAAGTTTGCGCGCGCCAAGCTGTGGTTGTCCTACTTCGACGAGGGCCGGACCCTGCCCGCCCCCTTCAACCTGGTGCCCAGCCCCAAGTCCTTCTACTACCTGGGGCTGCGCATCAAGGGCGGACTAGTGCGCCTCTGCAAGGCCAGCAGCCGTCGCCACGACAACGAGGTGGAGATGGGCACGCTCCACTCCCGGCAAAAGGTATGACGTTGACGTTATATTATCGATGACGCACATGCAGTACATTTGCCAGAGGAAAGAGAAACAACAATAATCGCTGTCTGTTCAGTAAAGTTATTCCTAGCACATTATTCAGTACTATTTTTTAGTAGCAGTATATATAACAAACAATAAGTGCGTAGGAGGGGTATTTTTAGGGGAGTAAGGGAGGTGAAGGGGCGGGGGGGGGGGGTAATGCGGAGTCCAGTTGAACTCTGAACAAGTGATTCTTGAGTCTCTCGTGGAAGTTGGCGAGCGACTCTGCGGTCCTGACCTCGCCCGGGAGCTCGTTCCACCACTGCAGTGCCAAAACCGAGAAGAGTTGTGACTTTTGAAGAGTTGTTCGACCTTTGGTTGCTCCTAGCCATGGCGGTACCAGGCGTCCAGCTGAGGTAGTTGAGCAGAATAGCTGATCTGACTGACGCATTACATAAAAGCCGGAGAGGCGTAAAATACCCAAAGCAATGTTGACTAGCAACACCATAGAATCGGGGGTTCACTCTTAAAGGGTGTAGATAAAGGGGTGTAGAACCTGATAGTGTAATAAATTCCCTAAATTCCCGATAATGTAATAAAAATCTGCACTTGAGTCCATTGAAAATAATAAAACCTGATCGACCCCGGATCAGAGGTACGGAGAGGAATTCCAATAACTGCGAAGGAAAATAAAAAAAATGCGCTCGTAACACGAGCCACACTTTGAGACGATAATGATATGCACAACGTTGTTATTGTATGTCCCTGGTACACTGTTCCATCAGAACATCTCCCGCCCTGCTGACTAACTCAACATTAACATGAATCACCCCTTGTAGAACCTGATAATGTAATAAATTCCCGATAATGTAATAACCCCGATAATGTAATAAAAATCTGCACTTGAGTCCATTGAAAATGTAATAAAACCTGATAATGTAATAACTTCCCAATAATGTAATAAATTGCATTTCCCAATAATGTAATAAACCTTTTGCCAATAATGTAATAAAATATTACATCAATGGGAGGTTATTACATTATCAGATTTGCCTTCATTTCTCAAGTCCTGATATTGTACTAATTCCCCAATATTGTAATAATTTAAAAACCCTTAATAATGTTAAAACCCTTACTTGGGTTCAAGTGGTGATACTGCGTAGGCAACTCTAGCTCAAGAGCTCTAGCGCCACCAACAGGTCAAAGTTGAATGTTTATTTACTTTTGACCCGTTCATCCGTTTTTCACAAACGATGTATCACTGGAACCCTTGGGCCAATCCGAGCGCAATGCATCCTTAATGGGTTTTCTCTCTAGCGCCACCAACAGGTCAAAGTTGAATGTTTATTTACTTTTGACCCGTTCATCTGTTTTCCACAAACAATGTATCACTGGAATCCTTGGGCCAATCCGAGCTCAATGCATCCTTAATGGATTTTATCCGCCATATTGGATTTTCCGCCTTCTTTGATTTGATCAAAATCCTGAAAAAGGCCTCAAATATTTTGTTTAATCTTCTTGAAATTTGGCCCAGATGACCTTCGGACCGTGACACAGCATGCCATGCATTCAACATCTTTTTGAAACTCAAAGGCGCTTGGCTGTGATAGCCAATCAAACTTGACGGTGAGGTTGCCAAACAGGAAGTTAGCCCATTTCTCAACAACCCTTTAACATATCTTAACCAAACTTGGTATAGAGTCATGACATCATCCTGGGAACACCTAAACAATTTGGTGACCTTTGACATCTAGGGTGCGGTGCAATATCGAAAATGTGTTTTAACTCCAAAATCTTCACTTAAATAAATTGCAAAATTATTTTTCAACCTCTCCAAATAGCTCCAGGATGATGTCATGAGTCTTTGTACTAAGTTTGGTTAAGATATGCTAAAGGGTTGCTGAGAAATGGGCTTACTTCCGTTTGGTGACCACACCATCAAGTTTGATTGGCTGTCACAGCCAAGCGCCTTTGAAATTCAAGAAGATGTTGAATCCATTCGTGTGTCATGGTCTGAAGATCATCTGGGCCAAGTTCAGAGAAGATTAGACAAAATTTGTGATAAGAGAGGCATTTTAAAAGTTATTGATCAAATCAAAGATGGCGGAAAATTCAATATGGCTGAAAAAAACCCCATTAAGGATGCATTGAGCTCGGATTGGCCCAAGGGTTCCAGTGATGCATCCTTCGTGAAAAACGGATGAACGGGTCAAAAGTTAATAAACATTCAACTTTGACCTGTTGGTGGCGCTTGAGCTAGAGTTGCCTACCCAGTATCACCACTTGAACCCAAGTAATGGGTGGTGTCCTGTTAAATTATTACAATATTGGGGAATTATTACATTTTCAGGACTTGCGAAATGAAGGCTAACCTAATAATGTAATAACCTCCCATTAATGTAATACTTTAATACACTATTTATTAAAAGTGTATTACTTTATTGGGAAATGCACTTTATTACATTATCGGGAAGTTATTACGTTATCAGGTTTTATTACATTTTCAATGGACTCAAGTGCAGATTTTTATTACATTATCGGGATTATTACATTATCGGGAATTTATTACATTATCAGGTTCTACAAGGGGTGATTCATGTTAATGTTGAGTTAGTCAGCAGGGCGGGAGATGTTCTGATAGAACAGTGTACCAAGGACATACAATAACAACGTTGTGCATATCATTACCGTCTCAAAGTGTGGCACGTGTTACGAGCGCATTTTTTTTATTTTCCTTCGCAGTTATTGGAATTCCTCTCCATACCTCTGATCCGGGGTCGTGTTAACCGTCAGCGACTATGGTTGGAGGCTAGAGAATTTGATCTGATGTGAGCTAATCAGTGCGGTGTGCTCGGGCCAAGATAAGAGCTTGTGAAAGTGACAGCGCTAAAATTGCAGCTAGCACTCTCATGGTGAGTGTAGTCTCACAGTGAGCTGAAGGAAAACTAAAATGCAGTGATTGCAATCCGCCTGCAGACATTCAGAGTAGAGTAAGGTTAAGGTGACATACCACCAGGTATTAGTGTGATTAGCCGTTACAAGCCGTTTTGAAAATCAGTCTCTTCGGACATTACAAGTGGGCGTGTCCACCCAGATGTGTGCTGGATAGATCAGTCTACCTGCTTACCCAGTGGACTATAGCAAATGTTGCTAATCTATCCGTCATGCATCTAGGTGGACACACGCCCACTTATGATGTTAGAAGAGAGTTTCAAAACGGCTTGTAACTGCTAATCACGCTCACACCTGGTGGTATAATATGTCACCTTTAAGGTTGGAATGTTTGTTGTATTCTCCTACACGTGCAACATGCGGGAAGCTTAAAATAAAGGTAGAACTAATGAATGACCTATAGCCTACATGGACTTTGATTTGTTGACTCTGAATCCTTAATTTGAAGGAGGACAAATCCACCGAGAAACAAACCTCTGCTTTACACGGCCAGAGACTTGCTGTAAATGAGTGCTACCTTTATTGATTTTTGGTTGAAATGTGCGTAGGACCTACATAAAATTGAAATAAAAAAATATATTATATATATATTTAAAATATATATACATGTATGTATGGATATATATATGTACATTTTGAAGGTATATAGTGCTGGCGGATTTCGTCTTACTCCATAACCTTAAATAGCGGGTAAGATATGTGTGAATAGGTAATGCCCTGTTTACACCTACCCGATAGTGGGCCCCGATGGTGCCCGATGGCTAAATCAGCAGCTATCGTTATAACATCGGGAAATAGTGTGGTTGCATCGGGAAACACCGTTACTCTTCCCGGGAACATCGTTAGACAACGGGAAGAAATGGGAAGAAATGCTCAATGATCGGGCAACAACGGGCAACATCGGCAAAGAACGAACATGTTTGTTAATTTTGGGTCTATCGGGGTAGAATCGGCTACCAGGTGTTTTTATGGGCTAATCGGGAATACAACGGGAGTATAACATAAGACATCGCAAGTCGTTCGGGAGTTTCCCTGGAGTACATCGGCTATATTCGTTAATCTTCCGCGCTTTATCGTGTTTTAACGTCTTTATATCGGCAACCTCAACACACGAAAGACCCCCGAGAGACACCCGACGTCTCTAGGGAAGACATACGGAATAGCACGTTTATTACACGAATGCACACGAATTACACCCGATAGAGTCACGCTATTTATTTTTTACCCGAATTAGACCCGATGAAAGCCAATCTAACCCGAATCATACAGATTGCAGGCCGAATTATACCGATGGTCTAACGAGAAATAACGATTGTGACCAGATTGTGTTAAGGAGACCCTCGATCTGTCACTTGGTATAAATAGGGGTGGGGCGAAATTTTGCTTCAGCATATCTCTTTGGTAACCAGATGATGAGGATGGATGTCCTGATGAACCAAAGAAGACTCAGACTAGAACTGATGAACTGGCAACTCCAGCTCAACCACCAACATAATGCTAACAATATGCTCATGGTTAGAGTTGCAGAAGAACATAGTCGAGTCCACCAAAGAAGAAGACGTAGAAGAACATGGTGGGTGAGACCCTGGATTGGAGAAGGCTAGAACTTGGCCAGTACAGTCGTCTCTTGGAAGAGCTGAGGTTGGAGGATGTTCCAGCGTTCCGGAACTTCCTCAGAATGGAACCTGAGCTGTTTGTTGAGATCCTGAACCGTGTGAGAGACAGCATCTGGAGGCAGGACATTTTCTACAGGAGAGCTCTCGACCCAGGCCTTAAATTAGCCCTGACCCTGAGGTATCTAGCAAGTGGGGACTCCTACCACTCCCTCATGTACTCGTTCAGAGTGCCCGTGTGCACAATAAGTGTGTTTGTGCCGGAAGTATGTGAGGCCATAGTTCTAGCCTACAAGGATGAAGTGATTGCATGCCCTGCGACACCAGCTGAATGGAGACCAATAGCTGAAGAGTTCTCCAGAAGATGGAATTTCCACCACACCCTTGGAGCCCTAGATGGGAAGCATATCATGTCAACCTCCTGCCCTGAGACTGTGTGGAGGAGTTTCCCAACCCGAGTCCTGGTAGAATGGTACCACCTAATGAGCTCCTCATAGCTAACTCCAAGGTCCTTGGCCATGTCCTCCCACCTCCTCTTCTTCCTCTCCGTGTTTTTAAAATCCCTAGAGCCCTTCGTATATATCTCTGGGTGGTCCTTCAACCAGTCGGCCAGCAACTGCTGCTGATCATCGGTAAGGTACACCGGCTTTTCACGCCTCCTCTTGGTTGGCACATCGGCCTTGTGAGTGGCCTCAGGCTGCTCAGACTCAGAGCTAGCTGGTGATGCTGGTGGTGGAGTTGGTGGTTTGGGAGATGCTGCTGGGCTCGGCCCTCTGGGTAATGGAGATGAGGTGGAGGCTTCCCTGGCACCCATGGATCTACCCCTCCTGGCCTTACTCTGGGAGATCATCTTCTTTGGTCCCATTCTGGTAGTAGTTATGATGAACAAGGTTTTAATTCGATAATCCAAATGTATGAGAATAACGAGACGTGCACTGGTTGGAATTTAGAAATATTAAACGAATCGGCTTAGAAAATCGGGGGTTAAATATCCATCGCGCGGACGCCCGACTGGTCATGCGCGTCTGGGTCTCGGACGAGTCTATTCCGTGGGGGATCGGGTATCTATCGTTACGCATCGGGTCTCTTCCGCTATATTCGGGTCTACATCGGCCGGAATTCGGCCGGAAATCGTGGCTGATCGAGTCATCACCCGCTTGTTTACCATTATTCGGCTTACAATCGGGCTGGGATCGAGACTACATCGGGTCTTTTCACCAAAACGTTGGTAACATCGGGTCACTTCGGGTCTTTTCACCAAAACGTGGTAACATCGGGTCACTTCGGGTGTCTTCCCTGGCATGAATCGTTATGTTATCGTTATAACATCGGGTATGTGTAAATGCTACCCCGATAAATTGACCCGATCATACATTTTTAGCCCGATGTCACCCGAATCACCCCGACTTCCACATCGGTAGTCTATCGGCCATTAGCGGCCATTAGCGGGATGGTGTAAACGGGGCATAAGGTAGAAAAACATGAAATACGATTTGAAAGCGGTAAAAACGGGGTTGTCAGACGATTGCTCCCCCTTGTGGCCGACGAAGGCTTAGTAGGTCGTGGCACATCGGAAACCGACTTTAAAGGGGAACTATTCAACTTTGTTGGCTTAATTTACCTTAATATAACAGATTGAGTCATTGTGATGGTTTATAACACTTTATGGGTCGATTGGTCGCTGTTTCGACTCCCCCTAGCCCATCTTGGCGAAAAAAGGGAATATGCAAGATTCTGCTGGCGACCCGCCGCCGACTCTCACAGCACTACAGACCCACAAACACGGAACCGGCTCGATATAAACAAAGTAGCGAAGGGATTGTTACAGTCATCATGGATCAGCCGACTAAAAAGAGACAGAGAAACCCAATGTTAGAGAAACAGAAGAAGAGAAAAGGGAGACTGACCGACAGAGAGGCCAGACACGAGTAAACGTTGGGCGAGCTTCTCAGGAATAGCGTGAACTGAAAGATAAAAAAGACTGCAAATCTGATGCCGACTTGCCATGGCCGTGTTGCTCTTGAAATTGTGAGTACCCTTGGGTGAACTTTGCATTCCTCTTTGTATTGTGGCTTCTTTATGTTGATAGTCTCTGTAAAAATGCTTTGCTCAACCGTTTTGTTGTGAGCCCTGTATGTTTCTAGCTTGCTTGCTTGCTGGGGTGTTAGCGTACTCACTACCAAACTGCTGTTCGTCTGTCTCATCCCCCATATACAGGCTAAATCCCCAAATCCAGGTTCTTGTTTATTTGGCCATAAAATGCAGTACCCTGCACGAGAGCTGCTAGGTAGCACATATTCGTCAGTTACAATACGCAAACCTCCTTTAGCCATGTTATACCTTTGGTCTAGTTCCCCGCTTGTAAACATGTTTGTAAAAAGATTGCTTTGTATTTTTTCTTAGTTACAAGCGTTGGCAAACAGCATTGTTATGAGGCTTGAGGCTTGATGACCCAAGACGGCTCGGCCTGCCTGCCCTGGTACAGCCACCACCCACATCCAAACTTGTGTCACGAGGAAATCCAGAGAACCCTCAAGAAGATGTTACACAAATAAATATTTTTCTAACCAAAGTGTGTATGATTGAACGGTGCTGCAAACATCTATTATTTAAAAAAATGGAAACATTTTAAAACCATATAGGCCTACAATAATATTTAGTTACAATGTTTATGTGCAAGCATTTACACGTAAAGATAAATGTGTCCCTAATCTTCGAGACACAGCATCTGCCTATGACAACTCTCCTAAGGGAACTAGCGACAGCATACCGTCTCAATCTCTGAATCCATTTCCCTGTAATTCCGTACACAAGAGACGTAGTTGAGCAGATACATAAATGTACGATTGCTGCGCAATTGTTCATGCTATTATGTATTATGTTGGCTAACACTCTTACACTGATCGTTCTGCTCAACAACCAAAGTTAAAACAATTCTAATCTAGGATATAACATCTCCCGTCAACTAAAAAAAAGGATGTGTTTATTGTAACACATACACCCTTTCAAAATGTATAACCTTGTCTACTCTTTATGAACATCTACCTAGGACATGGCTCCACGCATTCGCCGGCTTCTTTGAAAACTAATGCACATGGCTAGTGTAGAAGTTGATGGGGAAGGGTCGTCAACGAGTTGTTACAACAGTGTTGTAAAATATCTCCGAAGCTGTAGGGGGAGCTCAATGCGAGCGCAAACAAGAGAAAAGCGAATTGGCCAAAAGTTGCATAGTCCCCTTTAATCAGGGGTCTCAAACTCGAATTACCTGGGGACCGCTGGAGGTAGAGTCTGGGTAAGGCTAGGCCACATCAAGTATTCCACAAAAAAAAGTAACACAACTGACCCAATCTAAGTTAATGATCGGGCTATAAATAGAACACGTTGGCTATGTAATCACTGACAACACCGGACATTTCATAGCGGTTGGTGGAAACCGGGTCATTTTAGCGTCCTTTGGCTTCTGTCGGGACTGAGGAAAAGCACCTCAAAATTCGGACTGTTCCGGCAAAACCGGGACATCTGGTCACCCTAAGTGTTAAAAATTGTGGCAAGCCACTCAGCAAAACGTGCGTTTGACAACAACGTGCGGGCCGCACTAACACTAAACTTTGTCAAGTAGGGGGCTACAAAATATCATCCCGCGGACCTCATTTGCCCCCGGGCCGCGAGTTTGAGACCCCTGCCTTTAATAGATGCGCTCCGGCCTGATTATACGATTTCCTTATTTCTGACGTTTGAACCCTAATCCTCTTCTGTTTCGGTGAGAGGATTTAAAGTTTTTTATACAATTTCGATTGCCAAACCCTAAGACTGCATGAGTCACGTCGCCACGACAACCAAGTCGAGATGGAGACTGAATTCTCAGCAAAAGGTGCAAAAAACAACCAAATAATTTCCCTTTAAAAGAGCTGTGTCGTTAAGCAACGGTGTCACCTAATGGGGTTACTAATTGCTGCCTTTATGAGCTGAATATTAACACATCTATTTTCAGATGATTACATTTTCTATATTGTTGACTTGTTTTTGACACGTATTACTACATCATTCCCCGACTAATGGAACACACTGAATCGGTTGTTTCAATTTTCCCCAGCCTGCATTTATTTTCCTTTAGAAAGAAGGTACTTAAATCCTTTGTGATGGTAATATATTCAAGGACAGAAATCCCATTGGTCGCGTTGACATTTCAGACCTATAAAGGATATGTTATCCTATAGTCTGCGCTGCTCAGCTGTAGATTTAACCTGTAAACCAACGCCATGCATTCAAATAAAGACATGATTCTGAATGGGAGTAGAAACGTGAGACGGAGACTATGAAGATAGCGAATGGGGAAAGGCCACACAGACACACACAAACACACACACACTTAGTCCTCTGTGAGTCAAGTGTTGCTTCAAGGGCCCTGAACATTCTTATGTGGAATCGTGTTCAGTACTGCCATGTCCAGGAATAACTCGGTACCACCTTCCAGACTAAGCCCTGCCCCAATTGACAAATCTTCCCTCTCTGCCTTCCCTACGCCTTCCACCTAAGACATGCTCTACATTGATATTCTGATAGGATTGTGAAGAGTAAAATGCAATACAAAAGAGGAACACAGTGGTTTTCCCTGCATGGTGCGAGCACGTCCCAGCTGCCCGGCTCCCTCTCCCGGGCTACTGATGGCTCCTTCACAGAGCCTTGGGCCAGCTATTACCCGGCCCATTGCATCTGCCTGTGTCTGGTCCCGCCGCCCGGACAGCCAGGGCCAGGGTGCACTAGGGGGTGGAAGATGGCGCCGTGCTCTGCTGCCCCCCGCAAGCTTGTCTCCAGGCGCCGTCCATGTTCCCTGAAGGCCGCTCGGGGGGGGGGGGAGAGGGGGAGGGGGCGGGCGGGGGGGGGAGAGGGGGAGGCGGCGGGAAGGGAGGGCAAGCAGTCAAGCGATCAATATGTAAACGCAAACCTCACCACTGCATCCACATGCCAGCTCAGACTTCGTCAGACAAGACAGTGCGGCCTTTCTGATGGTACGGGTTGAGACCCGTTCCCATTCCCGCATTCTGGGTGAACCCCCGTCCGAGTGACACGTCTACCGCTTCTGGAGAAGGGACAAAGGTCGTTAAAGGGAAGTATGGATGTTTTTAAAAAGCCAATCAAAGGAGAGATGGAAAGGGCAACCAGCTCCCCAGTGGGGGAACGAGACGGCGTCTCTACTAGATTAATAAAAACAATCATGGTTTAACCAATAGTAGGACTGAACGTTGGTGGCCAGGGTTCCCTTGCCTGTGGTAACCTTTCAATTGTTTGTTTATACCTGTGTTTTTGGAGATTCCCGAAGGATGGCTGCTGATTGATCTCGCATAATTGGTTGAACAGACAATCTTCCGCGTGAAACTCTCCATCGACAGCACCACTGGCGCCGCCCGCGTAGCTCTGGGAGGCAGAGATAAAATGCTAATTCGGCCAATGCTGCTATATCTTGCAAAATGTCAAGATGTAAAACAATACAAGCAAGCAAGTTAATGCTAAGCTTGGCTATTGCAAAAATGTAATTTTATTTGCATTTAAACTTCAGTGCAGACAGGCCTTGGTAGTATCCCATGTTTTTAATGTGTACCATGTTTCTCACAAATTTTACACATCGGCTTTGAAGTCCCGAGAAAACTTAAAAACTGCTTTTTTGTATTTTCAAAGTGTGTGGGGAAAAAGTTGAAACAGGCCAGCACTCTTGGCGCAGCTGGTTCATCCATCATTGATATGGATGATAAAACCAGGTTTATTCATAGGATACTCCCATATCACTTTTCATGTAACCATTTTCCATTCCATGTCCTGTCTTTCATTGGCATTTCCCATCCGTGAGATTTCCCATTTTTCTAACCCACGGCCCCTGACTCCCACAGGCGGAGCGTTTTACGCCCCACCCGCGACCCGGTGAGGAGTTTGTGCCGCGGAAACCCATCAAACACCCCACCAGGTACCAGGTGAGGAGGGGTGCGGAGGGGGAGCAGACTTTTCCGGGCCTGGCTGGGGAGAGGGGAGGTGGAACACGGAGGGATGGTTTACACAGGGCAAGAGAGCTCGGTCCCACGCTCTGAGACTCTGGAGTGAGGATGAATACAGGGAGTGGGAGAAAGGGCTGTAAGAAGAGGATACAAAGGGGAAGACTTTCAGAATGATAGAGAGAGGGCTTTGTTCAGACAGAACGAGAGAGGGAGAGAGAGGGAGGGCAGGAAGACAAAGGAGGAATAGGTGTAGTGCCAAAAACTACGCAAGTAAAAGTTCTCCTATAAAATGACAATGACTCAAGGAGATAAAAGAAGTCACCAAAATAATGACTTGAGTAAGAGTTAGAAAGTATCTAGTGAAAAACTACTGAAGTACTGAGTCACTTCATACCACCTGATTATTACAGCGAAAACAAAACAAAACTATTCTACATTGAATAGAAACAGGCTAAAAATAAACAAACAAAGATGGATGACGCAAACAAGATGGAGGCCACAGCTTCCTGAAATGCTTCCTGAAAGCACCCTCTGAGTCCTCCTTCCCGTGGTGCTAACTCTGAGCCCATGTGTTGGTCCTCTGCTGTGGTTCTCCATCAAACACACACATTTAGCCAAATATACATGGGTGGACTCCTGGGAATGACATGAGTATGAGTTGCATGTGATGGAAGTACGCAGGGGTCTACTGTATGCGGGGTTGAGGGGATATCGACAAGTTCTCAGAATACACACCTCCCAAGGGGATTGAGGAGCTCAGCCTGCAAGCTTTGCACCCTGTTGACTTGTAGATTGATTCTCAGTCTTCACACCCTCGCCATAGCGCCCTCGCAATGCATCCCCCATTCTCATCCCGTGTGAGTGCACGTAACAAACACACTCACACACACCTTGAGATCCTGTTTGAATGGCCTTATCCTGGAACCTGTCACACCAATTACCTTTGCTTTCTGGCGCCTTCTCCAGCCGTAATAACGTCTTCCTTCCCCCACCCCCAACTCCCCGCGGCTCTGGCAGAAGATCATGAAGCGTCTGATTAAACGCTACGTCCTGAAGGCTCAGGTTGACCGCGAGAACGACGAAGTTAATGAAGGTAAGACGCCCCCAGCAGCGCCGACCTCCTGCTCAGCAGCTCAAGTGTTTAAAGGGAAGAGAGGGGGACAGTGACGTGGGTGTGGGTGTGCACTTCACATGTGTGCATTGAGCGGGGGCGGTGATGTGTGGGTGTGGGTTTTACGCAAACCTGCCCAGTGATGGATATAACCGTACACATAATCCTCGCACAAAGCAAAGATGGCAATCTAAGCTAACCTGTGTTGTGTTTTCATTTGAACAACTGTTTCTGTCTAAAGTAATGAAATGTAATCACTCAACCATTGTGCATGATTTGAGAGCAGGCAGAGTGCTTACAATGTTAAGTCGCGCCACATTGCATGCCCATATGGCACTTTGCAGTCTACATAGGTCTGTGTATGCATACCAGACCAACCTGTTTTCCTTTTACTGCTTACATGCATTTATTCATGTCTCATCTGTGTGTGTGTGTGTGTGTGTGTGTGTGTGTGTGTGTGTGTGTGTGTGTGTGTGTGTGTGTGTGTGTGTGTGTGTGTGTGTGTGTGTGTGTGTGTGTGTGTGTGTGTGTGTGTGTGTGTAGGCGAGCTGAAGGAGATCAAGCAGGACATCTCCAGCCTGCGCTACGAGCTCCTGGAGGAGAAGTCTCAGTCCACGGGCGAGCTGGCCGGCCTCATCCAGCAGCTCAGCGACAAGTTTGGCAAGAATACCAAGAGACACTGACCACACTGGACACCCCGCCAGGGAGGGGGGGGCGGGGGGACTGGGGGAGGAGTACACCAAGGGTCCTTGGGGAGGGAGGGAGCGGGTTAGCAGATAATGTAGAGAGAAAGAGGGGGGGGGAGAGAGAGATAGAGGGGGGGGGAGCGAAGAGAAAGAGGGGGGGGAGAGAAAGAGAGGTGGGGAGGGAGAGGGAGAGAGGGAGAGATAGAGAGAGGGGGGGGAGAGGGGGAAGGGAGGGATAGAGAGAGGGAGAGAGGGAAGGTAGTCCATACTGCGACATCAGAAGGTGTGCAGTGGATGAGATAGAGCCAGCGGCTAAGAAACTGGTAGTGAAGGGTCAGAGTTTAAGAGGGGTCCGAGTTGAAGAGGTTTGCGAGTGGTCCGAGTGGAAGAGGGGTCAGCTGTAGGAGACTAAACTCAAGACGACAGCACGCGGACTCACAGAGCGAGGACGCAGCAACATTCAGGAGTAGCGGCGACATCCTGGCTTCCAGGCGTCGTGAACATAGAGATGGCAAATACCAACAGGCACTGCCAAGAAATATCAGCACAAAAATATCAGGAGAGAGGAAGCAGGGAGAAGGAAGAGCTAAAAAAGAAGAGGGGAAAAAGAGCTCTAGTGGGAGGCGGGTGCTGGAAATGTGTGGGAGTCATGCATGTCTTTTAAATGTGTGCTCAGAAAGACGGTCACACACACGGCCTTCTTTGTGTGTGTTCGTTACTAAACCTGGGTTTACCTGATAAACCTGAGGCTGCTAAAAAGGAGATCTCTATATCTAACACGTTGATCTGGACGAAGGAGAACAAAACAAGCCAAGAGACACCGGAGCAGCAGAAAGAGTAGGTGAGGGATCACAGGGACAGGGCTTAAAGTCTTAGTGTCAGCTCCGTGCGGATCATGAGGTGGCTGTCTGGCGAGATGCTGCACCACCGGTACACGACAGGCAAGCTAATTAACACATTACGACCAGTCCTCCACACACACACCCTCCTGGAACACCTCACAGCTCTAGCCCAGGGGAGGTCCACTGGGAGACGGGGCTGACCACCATGGAGGGCCCATCACACCATTACCATTGTATGAACTCAGTGGAATATATTAAGAAACAATGAAGAAGATGATGAGATGACTTGGGTTAATGCAAGTTGTTAGTAGTATATTTATTTATGATATCTCTGTGTTCATTTGGCGACGTTTCAGTTTTTTTATCCCTACTTGTGTTTATTTTTCCCTTTTATGCATCACGTAAAAGGGTAAGGCTTGTTGCAGGACCCCCGCTGTACCTCTGTAATGATAGGCATCCACTGAGGAACACAAAGGACCCAATAGGAGAGCCATTTACCCTCTGTCGAGACGCTTGGCTGAGGAACAGTCCAATATACATCCCGCAGTCTATTAATAATAGTAAACTTCTCTTAACTCCGGGGATGTCGCTGCTTTGCTGTCAAGCGGCAACGAATTGGAACAAATAAAGTTGAACTGCAAGCATTCATCAGAAGTCTCAGCCAAGCGTGTTAACTGTGGAGAAGCCATTGTGTTCCGAGTTCTGGAGGAAGGATTCAACAAAAAGGAACGAGGACATTCCCCAGGCACTCTGGAATCGATCATCCAATGGCAATTATATCAGGCCTGACAAGCTGGACAGGATCCAAATACAATATATATTTATATATACAGGTGTATTTATAAACAGAACAACAGTAGAGCAGATGGCAGATATAGGTCTAATTTCAAATCAATAAAACAATAATAAATCAACTAACAAAGTATATTTATCTACAAATATATGTTATAAATATATCTATATATATATAATGATCAAATAAGCTAAAAACAACACTTGTTTTATTAATTTGATCTACTCCAAATGTTGTTGATTTTGGTCCTCAGTAAACTAACCTGCAAACAGAATGTACGTTGAATGTACCATCTAAATGGTGTAATCAGGGTCTTTTTAATTCAGCATCTGAGCTATTCCCTTCTCAGATGACCGGTTAGTACGTCGTGCCTGTCTTCGAACTCAGTTGTCATGGGGCCGCTGTCGTCATGGAACCCACAGAACTCACTGCCAGTTCAAAATATTCCATCCCTTCAACTTATTCCTTCAACTCTCATCAGTTACCATAGATCATTTATTCGAATACTTTGTTATCAGGACATTATGGTAACCCTCTTGAACATAAATTGTATCGGATCATGACTGGCAGCAAAAGCTCATCCGATTTTTATTATGAAACATCAAAATTATAAAATGTTTGTAATTAATAATGACACTAGTATTTTTCATTTTATTTTCTTTCTTGCCTTTCGAAAAAATTCGATCATGAAATGTAAGCCAGTATCTTAATGTTGGTTTGATGTTTGAATGTGTCAGAATCAGAGCTGTGTTTTAGTGTACAGAAGGTATGTTTGATATCTGAAAATACTTCCCCTGCAACATTATTTGTGATAACCCCAGATTCCCAACCGTAGAAACACTGAAATGACCCAAATGCTGTATTTCTATCTTTTACTTGAAGAAAACTATATTGTCATATTTTTGATTCCTGAAAAATAAAGTGACCTCTTCGATCAGTCTATTTGCATTAAACTTTTGTACATGCGTGTAGGTTTGGGTGTGTGTACATGCGTGCATGCATGTTTTACCTCAATGACGGGCAGGACAAAACACGATTCAACATCTTCATCAACCCACCTGAACACACGCACGAACGCACGCACGCGGACAGTCATGCGAAACACAAAAATGTATCTTCCTTTGCAAACATCCGCATCCGGCACCAAATATGCATCATTAAGAGACGTCACACAACAGCACGACCGGTGTCCTGTGCAACACACACACAAACCAACACGCACTCAAGTTAAAGGAAGCATGAATCGCGTTGTTGATTTATATCACTTGGTAATATCAATATTTAATCAGACAATTCTAATACCTTTTGGACTTTTACTTTACTATGAGTGTGTGTGCGTGTGGACGTTTTCTCAAGAACTGGTTGTATGCATGAGTGCACTTACGTGTGTGTTTGTGTCTAAGACATTAAGAGATGATACACATTACCATGCATCCAAGCTCTTACACACACACACACACACACACACACACACACACACACACACACACACACACACACACACACACACACACACACACACACACACACACACATACACACAGACAGAGCTTCCTCTGCCCTGTCCGTGGGAGGATCCTTTTAAAAACCCTGGTTCCTGCCGGTCGGTTTACTAGATGTTCTGCTGCTCTTCCAATCCTTCCATCCAGTTCTCTGGGCTTCATGCCTCATTTTTAGCCTCTCACCACAAATCGGAAAGACCGGGGATTTTATCATGGGGGTGTTCTGATCAGCCCACAGGGTGCGAAAGGGACACAGATTTTACATTTTGTTCAGAGAATTTGAGAGAAAATATATACGGAACATGGTGTTGGTCCCGGGGGAAGGGTGTTGGACGAAGGCCTACGGGAGTGTTGTTGTGTGGTGGGTTTGAATCAGGATCACCGCATGTAGTTTCCCTCCCCGCTCCATTAATTCTTCCCCGCAGTGGGGCAGTGGCCCACCGGTCGCACGCAGGAAGGAAGACTGGGCTCCACTAGCGGAAGAGAGCCACCGCGGCGCATAGCACCTGATAATTCACTCACACACACGCGCTCACACACACACACACGCACATGCAGAGACACTCGGAAGACGGGACCTGGGCTGCCTGGATCGCCATAGCAACAAAGGGGGATCAGTGCTTTGGGAAATTTACAATAATTTTCTATGATCTGATCTCACTCCGTACATTAGTCGGTAGCCTGAGGTTTGAGCCACCTGTACTGTGTGTGTGTGTGTGTGTGTGTGTGTGTGTGTGTGTGTGTGTGTGTGTGTGTGTGTGTGTGTGTGTGTGTGTGTGTGTGTGTAAAGCTATCGGTGTGTATTCAGGTTTGTGTAAATGTTTGAATATACTATGTCTATAAAAGGACACATTTGTGCCCAAATGTGCATGAGTGCAGGTGTGTGCGTGCACGTCTGTGCCTGGGTCGCTTTAGTTGATGTGCCTGTGCGTGTGAGCTCTATAGAGTAACACTGTCTTTGAAAGCTCCTCTCCGGTCTCATTTGTCCCTAAGGGCCCCAAGGCGATGAAACGACTGGTGTGCCTTCACCCACCCACCCATCTCATCTCTCCACTCTTTAGCTTTAGCTTTTTTTTCTCTCTCTCCGTCTCTCTCTCTCTCTCTCTCTCTCTCTCCGTCTCTCTCTCTCTCCGTCTCTCTCTCTCTCTCTCTCTCTCTCTCTCTCTCTCTCTCTCTCTCTCTCTCTCTCTCTCTCTCTCTCTCTCTCTCTCTCTCTCTCTCTCTCTCTCTCTCTCTCTCTCTCTCTCTCTCTCTCTCTCTCTCTCTCTCTTTGTCTCTCTCTCTCTCTCCCTCTGTCTGTGCAGAGCTTGGTGGATCACTGACCTCCCAGGCCAGAAAGAGCAAGACGCCGCGGAAGAAGACTCAACCAGCCTTCAACCTCCTCCCTCACCGACCCCCAAGCTACTGCTTGTTCCATTCATCCTCCACCAACGAGTTGGGTTTGTGTAGGCGGACACACAGATGCAAACCTTAATTGTTAATTCCATTTACCATTCACTGTCTGCATTTACCTAGTGCTTTTCTGACCTGTAGCCACGC
>OLKM01001755.1:0-10000 GCA_900291075.1 Melanogrammus aeglefinus | reverse complement strand
CGCGGTGAAAAGCGATTCATTCAGCTATTATGGGATTATGTGAACGCAGCGGCAAAAGGATGTCGACCTTAATTGGTGGTTTGCTTCTATTATTTGTGTCTTTCTGTTCTGGGACGGTGTGCGGTAACAACTCTGTTTTGTTCGCTTGAGCGTGTGAAGGGTCTTTTTTTTACTGGGATGCGGAGAAAACGTGTTATTTTCTGGCAAGCTAAAGTGACTAATTGTAGAGGGACTGATTTCTGCCAACACAGGCGTTGATGTCCTGGCAAGGAGGCACCCCATCTTTAGCTTGTTGTTTTGGAAGGTTCTGGAACTGTTGCATGGCTAGGTTAAAGAGGGGTTGGGGGTAAGAGTGACACAATTATTGAGAATGAGTGGTGAATGCCATGCGTGTGCGTGCGTGTTTTGTGTTGTATGTAACACATTTTTTTCTTTCTGTTCTGTTGTGAATCAGTCAGACTGAAAATGGAATTGTATTGACCAAAAGAGACGGACCAGAATCCTAGCTGCTTGGGTTGCCATTCGGGAGCTGATTGTGTGGGGTGTGTGGAGCGTGTGTGTAAACAAAGACACCACAAAGCGGTGTATATCCACCACTGTTTTGTGTGGAGTGTACTGCCTCAAAGTCCAAACGCCGTCGCTTCATTCAGCTGCAGCATCGCCTTCATGTGAAGACAGGCGATTAGTCACACGCTCAGCTATATAGCCCAGCGGTCAAATCAGCCTGAAGGAACAGTACGAGATCGATAGACTGAAATGACTCGCTATTCCCATGGATTGGATGGAACATTGTTTTCTGTTGGTGGTTGCCAGTGTGCTTAGGGACCTGTGATTGGCTATCTGTGTGCGTGCGTTCATGCATGCCCGTGTTTGTGGGTGTGTATGTGTGTGAGTGCGCATGCGCCTGTTTGTGTGTGTGTGTGTGTTTGTGTATGTTTGTGCCTGTGTGTTTGGCTCCATGTGTGTAGGTATGTGTGTAATATGGATGCGTTTGTGAGTGTGAGCCATCAGGGAGTCGAAGGTTCCTCTGTGCCGACAGTTTGGACTGCAAGGAAATAAGACACACCTCACACACACCCACCACCACCATCACCCACCCATCCAAACCACGACACCCACCCACGCTCCCAGACAGTGTGGTGTACACAAAATTGCGTGAAGAAAGTGATGCACACTAGCCTTTCCTGAACAAGAGAGAGTGCCACCCAATCCCAGCCTGTGTGTCTCCCATGAAGGCCTGTTGATGGCTGTGTGTGTTTGTATGAATGCACCTGCAACATTTCAGGGTGGGTGGCTGTCACCCCCGAGACCTCACCCCCATCAAACGAAAGAGCCCAGCGCACAATCAGCTGTCGGCGTTCACACAACACCACGGGCTAGGATTTGGAGTGGTGACAAGCACGGGCTATTTGTGTTTAAGACTCTTCAAAATTGTTTCATTGAGCTCCACTGTGTGCTGAGTAGTAAAGCAATATAAACGAAATACAATATAAATGATAAAAAATGGCCTACGATAGAGATTTTAATTCTATCGCTCTATTGCAATAATGCGTGTTGATGACGCAAAATACAATGTATATTTTTTTGTTTGGTGTGGTTCCTTTTCACATTGTAATTTTCGCAACAGTCTCAGAATTTGTCTTCAAATCCACTTGTGTGCAAAGATTGTTAAATCATTGAACAAAAAGGTCTGGGGTGGTGTAAAGCGTTAAAGAAAAAAAGGGGGGGAAAGCGCCGGTGAAAGTAAACAATCATGGATGTCCAGCGTTATATACACTAGCCGCGTTTACATGGACACTTCTGATCCGATTGGAAGTGGAAGAACAGCTCAATCTGAATAAAAAATTATCACATATACGCCTCAATCAGATTACAATTCTCTGATCGGAATAGAATTCCATGCGGATAGAAGAGGTGGTGTAGTCCGCTATAATCTACATTACACTTTTTCCGATTGGTTTGGGGTGGGTGCGGCTACTTTTTAACTTAGAGAGATGGCATTAGCAGCTGCGTTCGCAATTGGTCCGTCTGTACTTTTATCTCACACCAATCTTGACCGCTGTCAAGGAAAGTGGATTTTTTGCTCTCTTTGCTCCATGTTGAGCCACGAATCATTTTCACCCGACGGTTCGACAATGTGCTGCTAATCTTGGAGTTACCACTAATCAAACAATAATTACCATAATGCACGTGGCTGAGCGGATGCCTGTTACGTCCAAAGAGGCGTAAGGTTTTCACATCTCGAGAGAACCGCACCAGGGTTTGTTTGGAAGCGAACCGAGACCACCTCTCCGGCTAGGTCTCGGACCGGCTGTTTGGTCTGCTCCCGAGTTTGATGGTTTGTATTCACACCAGCCCAAAAGCTCCGCACCAAGGGACCAAACTCGTTTAGTGCGCACAAAACACGGGATAACACTAAACACAGATTAAAAATATCAGGTGATCGACAAAATTCATCGATTAACCATGCCCAACCAAGTATAGTGCCTTTTAGAATGGTTTGCACTAAAGGAAGAAACAAAATACTATGCTAATACTTGAATTTTATCTGCAACATTATGTTGTATGATTACAGTATTGCACAATAAAGGTTCTCAAAACGACATACCGTGTTTCTTTATTTCTTTTCTTTTTTAAATACATTAAGCAGTTTGGCTTTTCTTAGGGTCTATGTAACCTGTTCTGAAATGGTTATATTATGATTTAAATATTGTTGATATAAATCGTTACGGCAAGAGGCTGCTGTGTATGAGCCGTGGAGGGTGGTTTAGAGGGGCCGTTAGGTGGAGGGCCGTTTGGGGGACCACCTGACTTGGCTGTGGATACAACTCACGCTGGGATAAGCGCAACAGCAATATCCAGATTTCATGGAGTGAAACCCACTGCGGGCCGGCAATAAACAAAGTCTGCGCTGAGGCCTGATTACAACGGCTGCTGCTGGGCGACCTAACTCAGTAAAAGGAGAGTTGTGAACAGAATCTTGCTGGCTAGCTGCCACTGAAAATTTGAAGAAATTGATGTTATATCCTGTGTGAGTGTGTATTTATGGGTTTATGTGTGCCAGTCAGTACTGTATGTGTGTCTCAATCATTCTTGTGTGTGTGCGTGTGTGCATGTAGGTTTGTGTGTGGCAGTCAGTCCTGTATGTGTGGCTCAATCATTCCTGTGTGTGTGCGTGTGTGTACGTAGGTTTGTGTGTGTCAGTCAGTCCTGTATGTGTGTGTCAGTCAGTCCCTTATGTGTGTGTCAGTCCGTCGTGTGTTTGTTTGTGTGTGTGTGTGTGTGTGTGTGTGTGTGTGTGTGTGTGTGTGTGTGTGTGTGTGTGTGTGTGTGTGTGTGTGTGTGTGTGTGGGTTGTGTGTGGTTGTGTGCGGTTGTGTGGCGGTTGTGTGTGTGAGAATAGGGAAACCAACAGAAGGGAGAGAAGAGAGAGAGAGGAGAGAGAGAGAGAGAGAGAGAGAGAGAGAGAGAGAGAGAGAGAGAGAGAGAGAGAGAGAGAGAGAGAGAGAGAGAGAGAGAGAGAGAGAGAGAGAGACAGAGAGAGACAGAGAGAGAGAGAGGTACGAGAGTCAAGTGTGTTTATGCCTACAACCTTCCCTCTTGACATGCATGGTCGCCACTCGAGTTGGTCGATTCCTCAGTGGCCGCATAACGCTTCCACGCAGTCTGCAGTCTCTTCCCCTTAGACGACATCATTTAGCATAGTGACCCTCTGGAGCTACGGTCGTCCTTTCTGTCGCTCTGCTTCACCTCCACTAATGGTTCAGCCTCCCTCCCCCCATCAAGGATGAAATGGTTTAAAGATCAGAGAGAAAAGGGGCACCAAGGCTGAAGAGGAAGGGAAAATAAACAGAGCCAGATAGAGGACCGATAAGCAGTCGTTAAATTTATTTATTCATTTACACAGGAAAATCACATTGAGCCGTCCTCTTTTCCAAGAAAGTCCTTGGAAAAGAGAAAGTGGATGAAGGGAGTTTAAAGTGAAAACTTGAAGGACCCAAAATAACTGCACTGAATTTTGATTGCCTGTGTGTGTATATTTGGTGGGTAAAAGAAAATTAGGCGAAGAAGAAGGGTTTGTCCTTCACTATGATGATAAAAGTAAAAGGAGAGAAGCCTAATGAAGTCTTAAGCTTTGGAAGAAGTTGACAACTCTCCTTTCCTTATCATAAAGCCATCTTCATGGATAACGTGCTAATAAGCTTAAAGCCTGATAACAAACACAATCACCAAGAGGGACATCCGCGAGAATCTATGCTGTTAAACATCTCCTCCTACTCTCTCCGACTACAGTCACCAGATACCCAGTCTTCGCCAAATCCCTAGCTGCCCTGCCAATATGGACTCAGCTTTCTGTCATTCTAACGTACTTCCATGGTATATTGCCCGGTGCAAACAGCCACCGAAACATCAAAAATGGGTCAGTGCCGGGCACGAGCGTGCGTGGGGTACGTCTCCCTGTCTGACTGAATCATAGTTGACGGGGAAGGAAGAGTATACGGGCAAAGCATGGGGAGATTTGGCCACTTCCAAAAAAGCAATCATAAGCAGTAATCTCCTTATTACCGCTGCCCCCTCCCGCATATAAACATGGCTGGAGGCTGTATTTAGATTTCCCGAGTGACACATTCCCCGGTCTGTGGTCTAATCCTCAACACGGAGATAACGTGAGGCACAGGTGACGCTTAGAGATGTGTTGCTCAGCACTATGTTGGTTCACCTTTAGTTCACCAAAATGTTGTTGGGACAACATTACTGCGTGTAAATGCTTTAGTGTAAATGTGTAGATAATCCTTTTTAAAACTTGGTTGGTGCAATAGTGTGCCAGCCAACCTAGGTTGGTCAGAAAGGTTTTGCGCCATATGTGGCCACACATTCCATCTTAACCTATGAATGTGATGTGGTTAAACCTAGAGTGAGGCAATTACCATGTCCCTTTTTTCTCTCTCACAATATGAGAGATGTCGATGATCTAACCACAGATGGATCAAAACCACAGCGTTTCTGAGTGATTAGTGGGCTTTAAATGTAAATTCAGTATCACGAAAATGTTTACTATCTGTCTGTTATGATAACAGTCTGTTTTTGTTGTTGTGGGGGAGAGGGTGTCAGGAGATAAACTCAAGAGGTGCAAAAAGTAATAATGTTTTTAAGAATTATGACAGCTTTGAAGTGGGACCAGCAACACTTCAAACAGGCAATGTTTCACTGTGTGCCTTATGAGAGAGAGAGACACACACACACACACACACACACACACACACACACACACACACACACACACACACACCACACACACACACACACACACACACATACACACACACACCACACACACACACACACACACACACACACACACACACACACACAGACATAGTAATGGCCCCAATGTGAGACATTCCCCACAGACCTAAAAGCTCTTACTCACTTTAGCTCAAATTAAGAAGGATGTGCTGCACATATGTGTGTGTGTCTTTGCAACCTGTGTGTATGAGCGAAAAAGAATGAGGGAGAGAAAAACAAAGTGTACAATAGAAAGGGATAGAGAAAAGTGGATTAGGGACAAAAGAGAGAAGAGAGAGCGCCAAAGGGAGACCAGCTCGCTATTTAACACAGCCCTGTCGGGTGACGTGCCTCGAGCCCGCGCACACGCACCAACCAGTAGCCCGTGCCAGATGCGCGCCCCGTCATTACCTATTCTGCTTTCCTGACCCGAAGTGTGTGTACGTGTGGTTCGGTCTCCAAATCCAGAATCTTCATACACTGGATCGATATTGCCCTCAAGATTGCAAGACTCGCTAGGGGGGATAACTGACCCGCTCGATCTGTATAACTGGATACGAGACTATAAGGGAGAGAATGTGAAAAGAATCACCTGACGGAGGTCCGACTTGGCCCCATTTGCGCTCCTTTTGCCTCCGGAATAGACGAGGACTCGGGAAGGCTACAGTTCGAGCACCCGCTATCAGGATGTCATAAAGGAGAAAACCCGTGCGTACCTGTGGCTTGGATATGCACATCGGCCGAATTTGGCTCTACCTTGGAGAGTAAAGCCTTTCGTTTGATTCCACAGATAAAGAGATGCATGCGGTCATGGATGCGACCGGTTCAGCTTCAATACGACTAGAGTGGATATTGACCGCCGTGATCACAGCGCGTGGTGGGGCACAGGGACTGTTGGGCCACTTGGGAAACGACACGGCTGAGACGCGTCCCCTCCAAAGTGCATCGAACCGGGGCAGCAGCACCGCGCAAACCCGAGGAATGTTGACGCGTGGGCCTGGTCTTTTCCAACATCACCTTACGGGACCGGGTTCAAAGGCAGCAGTAAGTCTTTGGCCTGTATCTCTCTTGAGACAACATTGACATCCAAGAGTGCAAACCTCTATTTGGAGGTTCCCACCGATCGCCGTCCATTACGTCCATTTACACATTCACTCGAAAAGAAACATTTAATCCCGCACTTTTTAAACCTCTCCATCCCTGTAGCGTCGACCAAGCGAGAACAGACAAGGCCCATCTCATCAATCCTTTGATTCCACGGCCCTTGCGGATCTAGACCTAGGCCAACCCCAGTCCCTCCACTCGCCTTCCTCCCTAACGGTCCCACGAGGTCCGTACGGCCGCCTGCCAGAACCCACCACGGAGGTCGAGGTAGCGCGGCCTCGAGCGAACTCCAAAGGACGCTGACACTAAATCATCATATGCCGTTGATGTTCCCTGGTCGCTCACGTGTTCTTACATCTGCAACTATGGAACCTCTTCCCCCATGCCTACGACAGAATGAGGGAGGCGCGCACTCGTACAAGTAACAGGGAACTGGGGCAGTTGGAATTCTGCTGGAGGAAAGTGTACAGAATGGACTTCGGGCATTTGGAGAGGGATGCTGCTTCGTTTTGCACACGGGAAAGCCTTGAAGGAATCTTGCAACTGTTGGTTATCAGTGCAGTCGATATTGAACATGGCGTCCCAACGTTCTTATATCTCAGCACAAAAAATTTATTGCTATGAATTTTAGCTGTAGTCGTTCTCATCGGCGGCTGTACAGGCCACCAACTAACCAGTTTAACATTAGCCATATTTAGATTTTGGCAACCTGTGGTCAATGTGGGAAAGAAACACAACTGTAGGAACCATATTCTTTGTGTTCTGCAACACAACGACAATCGAACTGTAATGTGTACATGGAGACGGACAGACTTTGTCTTCTTTGCTAATGATAAACGACCGGCAACGAGCTGCGTTTCCCTTCTCACATAAATATGGAAAAAAACAAAAATTGGTCCTGATCTCATCCCGACCGGCAGACTGTGATGGGTAAATAAGAGAAATCATTCCTCGGTGTTGTGTGATCTGACAGAATCGGTTTATATTATTAATTTTACTGCAAGCTAGTCTATATTAGAACCGAGTAACGGTTAAAAAAAGACAGTGATTACGCCAAACTATGGCCTGAAACAGTGCGCCCGAAACTCCTTGTATGCCAAACACACGGACAAGATGAGGCCGATCTCGAAGCGCAGTGTGTGTGTTGTGTTGTGTTGTGGGGTGGTGTGTGTGTTGTGTGTGTGTGGTGTTGTGTGGTTGGGTTGTGGGTGTGTGTGTGTGTGTGTGTCGTTGTGGTGGTAAAGGATGTTTTAATGTTTTCTGCTGGTTCAGGAAGTAAAACATGCCACACATACACAAGCGAGATTGGGAAGAGATACATAGAAGAGAGATTAACGGAAATATGAACTTACGGAGCTACTCTGACGTAGCTAAATAATCCCTTAACGGCGCAGTCAGTTCCCTGCACATGCTAAAATGCATACCATAAAGAAAGCATTATGAGCGTCTCCTAACTTTAAAGGACATCGAAAACCACAAAGAACACAGTCGTGACGTAAAGGTACGATAACGCACCTGCCGGCCTGGTCCATCAGAACTCCGCTTGTCGCCAACTCGAACCGCCTACGACGAACAACCAGAGATAAATTACATCTATATTTCTATTCTTAATCCAATTATTTCCCCCGATCATTTATGAATAATGCATATCATGCATATGCGTGCAATATAAATGCAAATAGATTTGAGTACTGAAATAGTTTATTCCTTTTCTGTGTAATTTCAATAATAATATGTCCCGTGGCGCGTTATCACGGAGATCTTAATAATGACACATGGCAGCTCCATCCTTTATAACCTAATTTTCCAGTAGGCCCTAGCTAGTTCATCTGTTATTAAATAACAAACTGCACCTCCTGCATAGCATTAGTGTTCATATGATATTTCTATCTTCTAGAGTTTGTAAACTGATAAACATGAATAAAATGATTCTGAATCAATAGCACGATAGGGCTAGTTTAAACAGGGGATCTCATTCACGACAAAACGCTTGAAGGGACTTTACAATATTAGCGTATTTGACGAATAGGGACTTCACCACATGGAGGGCGTGGGTGATGATAGAAAAAGGGGAAGACTCTTCGATAGGAGGATCATACAACATTCTTCTAATATTAATTATGTCGAGATCTTAGTTCAAAACCATTTATTCCACTTTGTGGTTTTCCTATCTACCGCTCTTGGTACCCGCTCTGGGTAATAGAAAGTAACGGAAGTCTGTTGAAGTACAACGGTAACGTCTGGACCGGGATCGGCTCTCCCAGACTCGTCAAGCGCAGATCCTTCAGGTGTGTTCTCGGAGCGTGGCCCCCCCCCACGAAGCCAACCTGTCAAACAGAAAGCATACTCGTGGACGGGAGTTGCCAGGCGTTAAGCTCACTTTAAAGAAGGAGTTCATAATATCCGAGCTTGGATAACTTCACTATCGACAACTCATTTAACTTCATACTTAAGCGGATAGTCAGTAAACCCAAACAACTCGCGGAAGACAGCAGGGAACGATTAAGAAGCAAGCTAACGAGGCTACAGCTTGAGGTTATACAACAGCAGGGGAGCTGCGATTTGGTTGGACCAACTTTATTAACTTCCCGCCGCACGTCGTATAATTTATGTGCTGTGACAATTTCCCTGTTGCGTACTTTAGTGGTCGCTACGTGCTCGGCTCCCCATCGGTCAACTCCTTGGTCCGTTTGAATCCCATCGTATTGGTCGGCTCCCGCCACTAGCACCCCGTGCAACTGGCACTTGAGCCGAACAATTGAAGGTCCACGGATAGTACATCAACTTGTCTATTGCTAAAAAAAACATACAAGTTGAAACAAATCTATTTCCTCTTTTTGAGTAAGAGGGTAGAGATCACCGTGCTCATCCACACCAGGCGCAAAGGGTATTCGAAGCTCGTCAATGGACAAACTCTGGACGGTCCTCGGCTCGCCTCAAAAGGACAAGTAAGTCCAAGAAAAAACTAAGAGGACGAGAACACAAAAGATGAAGTTGTTGAGTACTTTCCGAACCTGGAGAAACTTGGGTATGCGCGCATCTTCAGCACTGTGGCGTTGTTAAAGTTAAGCCCGGAACAAGGAACAGATTGAGTAAAGTCGCGCCTGGCTGTGCGCGTTCAACTTCAGACGTCTGGACTTTATCTTTACTGTTATATCAAACTAAGATAGGATTTATGTCGATAGATTAACTTCCAACAGTAATGTTCTTTATGCACTTATGGATTGTATTTTGTTGGGACGTCACGACATGTGTGCTCATAATGGGGGGGGGGGGGGCGGGGGGGGCGTACTTAGGATAAATCTGTTAATATGGATAAGACAAAGGCCGGAAGTTCGGCTAAGCAATTCTAAAAATCCATTTTTACGTCCGCCAAGGCGCGTGTGTTCCGTAAATTTGTTCAGAAGGCGTGGACACACCGTCACGGGAAGGGAAGCGGTCCATTACGGTTCAGACGATGTTAGAAAGCCGAAATTTTAACCCATTTGGTGGCTGGACAATACCGTAAAACCGATTTGTACATAATACGATTAACTCCAGCTGGGTCTAACGGCAGCCCTACACAGCGCCACACAATACGTTTGGAGAAACTAGCTGCAAAAACAACATGA
>OLKM01001754.1:60691-108339 GCA_900291075.1 Melanogrammus aeglefinus | reverse complement strand
CGTCTTTATCAAAATTAAAGCAGTCCCAACAGCGGAGATCTCGTGGCAACTGCATGCGCATATTTGTCCATTACACTGTGAAGCATGCCTGAACGAGCTGTCGTCTGTGATGTGGAGAATATTGTCCCCTCAAGGGTAATGGCCCACTTGTTCCATCTCGTGCGAAAAGGAAGAGAGAACCCTGAAGGCGTTCTGTGCTTTTGTGATGATGCTGTTTCCAAGAAATTCGCCGCCCATTGTGACCACCCAGACTGCTCGCTTGTCACTCACAACCCGCAATCAACCGCCTGTGGAGATACTGTGACTGCTCTATAAGGCCTACCTCATCAGCTTGGGGAGGATGTCCAAGACACACTGCCGAGCGTTCGCTGAGGTTGCCAGGAAGATGTGGGCTGGTTGAAGGAGGAGGAGGCTGATCTTTAGCGGTAAGTGTATACTCTCATTTCCTGCAGCAATGTCTCCTGCCCTTTTTGAAGAGGTGGTCAAAAAGCTGGAGAGGGATGCCACCACATAGCTGACCCTCCTATGCCATCATGGAGCTCTTTTCTGCAAAGACTAATAAGAGAAGGATGATAAGTTCTACGGCTACCTCACACAAGACGAAAGCTTCAGCTTCTGTCCTCCACAACGATGCCATATCGTGTCAGCAGGAGTTCACAGCCTTCTTAGACACTGCCATTGTGTATGTGCGCAAGTGGTTAACTTCTCTGACCGACAAACTGGCACTTTCACGTGCAACCCATCTGTCTGACATCTGGGAAAGATCTCCTACGATGACATGGAGAAGATCATTGAGAAGCTACACCTAGTTGACAGGCTTAACCTCTCTATGGATGAGCTCTACGATAGTGTTGTGTTACAAGCAAACGGCGTCCTCGTCACCTCAAGGGCGTCAGGATTGGCCGTCAAAGGAACAGCTGAGAAAGTGGGTGGAAGTGCTCAGGGGCCGGCAGCTGACCTTCCAAACATCCTGGCTTGGTGTCTTTGTTCTTCAGCATCCCATCCTCTAACTGGGTACGTGGAAAGGGTGTTCTCTTTCATGAAAAACAAATGGACAGATGTGCGGAACAAAATGCTCTGTTGCACTGATTAAGAGTGAGCTAATTGTCACTCTCATTATGAAAAGTCTTGCTCACAGTTTTACACTGAGCTGTGGGATACACAACATGCTTGCTGCTGCCAGAGATCAAAAAAAATACAAGTGGAGAAATAGGTTGTCGGATCTTTCAAGTTCCATAGGCAATATAGGAACCGTTGGTTTGACAAGTACATTAATGTGCCTATTGGATTTTTTATTTGGTTGTATTTTATTTATGTTATGCTGATTTAAGATCAAAACAAAGAAATAAGGTGTTTGTGGTGTCTATACCTTGTTTTAGGGTTTTGCAACAGGGGGGTGCAACTTGCCAGGAAGTATATTGTATTATGTTTGTTTATCTTATTGTTTCGACGGCTGCTTTAATGTGCATTATTTTGCTGCTACACCGGTTTGTCATGGCTTTGGAGGCCCAGCAAGTTTTTGTTTACAGTTTGATATTTTTTTTGCAACTAAGTGCTAGTTTTACATTTCCTGTTTTTGTTCCAATTTGTGATCATATTTGCACTGTTTTTTGTTTACAGTTAATTTAAGTGCTTACAGTTTGTGATCAATTTTGGCACACTAGGTGTTTTTATACTTTGTTAGGCCTAAGAGGCCAAATGTTTGCAATATTACTGTTCCAAGAAAAATGTTATTTTGCACAAAATAAATTCTTCAATGTTAATCTGTTTCTTGTGTAGTCTGTATATACTGCAAATACAAAACTGAAGTTAAGGTATGTGTCTTTAGTACATGCTTATTATAGACGTGGTTGAAGATTTTTTTTTTTTTTACTTGTGATTATGGTACGAATTATTAAATGGATAGGACTTGCTACAGTAAGTCTAGCACAGTAGTAACACTGTAGTAGTGGTAACACAGTAGTAGCAAATGCATGCGTGTACACATTCGTGCGCGTGCATGTGTCCCTTATTTACATTTCTGATAGTTGGCAACCCTACCCCGATCTGAATTGGAACGCCCAACCTACTCAAACTAAGCATAGTGAGTGCGGATAGTATGGATATCGGAACACGGCACATGGTGACATGGGTAGCTAAGCTAGCTAAAATTGCATTTTGAACCATGCTTTCATCTGGATTAAACTGCCTTGACTGCAAGTTGTTAGCACAGGGCTTCGGTGTAATAATACACACAGAGAGAGGACTGGGCTCTTAACAGGTTTCGTTTTTCGCCTTCTGGCATCAATTTATCAGTTTGGCACAAAATTGTGAGCTGTTGTCAGGCAGCTAGCTGCTAGTTCTTAGCCCAACCACTCCGTTTTCCCCATTCGTTTTGTATCCTGTGAGTTACTCTCAATGATTTCACTATTTATTTATTGGATAAATTCTCTGAAATCCCATATGTTTTGCTCCTCAAGTTGACAGACAGGTTCTCATTATGAATCTCCTTACCATGCAATATACAAATCAAATCATACAATTACAATGTCTCTGTGTGTAGTTTCTATTTCATAGATTAATTGTTGTAGCACTGGTACATTATAATCTTGATTGTGCAAACAAGCCACAATTGTACAGAAGGCATTGCCCTCAGTATTGTATTTGATTAAATGTTTTGACATGTCAGAGATGGTTTGTGTTTTATTTGTGTTTTATTGTATATTAACTGATGTTTTACTTGATCCAGCATGTCCTATTTCTTGTCTGTGATTTTGCCCTGTTTTTCAGAATTTGGCAGAGAGTGCAGGCAGTGATGAAGGGATATATGCACCTAGCACTGTAGCATTTGAAGATACAGAGGGCCTCTCTCCACAGGATCCTGGACCATTAGTACTTCATAGTGGGTCACAGTGCAACATCAAGTGTCTGCAACGTTCTTCAGGTAGTGTAACTTGTTTCTATCATTAACTGTATATGATGCAAACATTTACAAGTTACTTTTAATGGTAGAAAGACAACATTTCTTACTAGACTGTATTAGGCTGTGCATGCGTTGTGACCACTAACTATGTGATGCTGTGCAATTATTAACATGAATCTATTTTCATATTAGCTGTGCAGGTCAAACCTGAACTGGTTAGTGTGGGGACTCAGACTGAACGGTTTGAGCGACAATCAACTCCTCTGCCCAGTCCTGTCCAGAGTGAGGACGAATCATTCCCTGATGTCACTGACCGTTTTGATCTGTCATGGGCCCAGACAAGGAGATGTTGTAGTGAGTCATCTGATGAGGATAATCCAGAAGAGCCAATGCAGGAATCTCTCAATGACTCCCAAGTAAGAAAATGGGACCTATTTTTTATTTCTCGATGTGTCCACACATTTTGTCACAGTCAGCATTAATGAGCATCTCTCCTTTTTCTTGTCCAGTGTGGCTGACAAGTTCATTGTTTGCCTAAGCGAGCTGATGTGTTTGTTCACTGTTTGCTCGGTCTGTTGTGGGGAAACCCAGGACAAATAGTGTACCAGGAAGGGACTTACATTAAAATCAAGCAGGTAAGAGAATATTTTAGAACTTTTTGTCTGGAGTTGAATCATGGCCTGTGTATACTGTATACATTATTAGAATTAGTTGTATTAATTTCCTGTTTAATATACATCAGGCCTGCACAGCATGTGGCTATCAGCGCTTCTGGCAGAATCAAAATATGCTGCACCGAAACATGCCAGCCTGCAATCTCCTACTCAGCGGTGCCATTCATTTTTCCGGCTGCATGGCTACTCAGACAATCAGGATGCTGAAACTGTTTGGGCTGCAGTGCATCAGTGCCAGTACTTTTTTCCGCCATCAGCGTCGTTACACAATCCCTACCATCGTGCAGACCTGGCAGGATCAGCAGAGAAGGATCATTACAGAGCTGAAGGAGATTGGGGGTGGACTGATCCTCTCTGGTGTGACTGCAGGTAGGTTGATTCACTCCTATTGCTGTCACAGAAAACAGGGCAAAACAGTATTGGCAGATGCATAAATGTCTGTTCTTTTTTTTTCTCCACCTTTACCTAACAAAAACCCTGTCCTCGACCTCTCATAGATCAGACTCTCCTGGACATTGTGCTAAATATGGAAACGTATCTCTTGAATTGAAGACAGAATAAACAAGGTTTTGGATCTTCAACTTGTTCAGGTAGGGTAAAGTCTTGAGACAATAATAAATAGGTGTCAGGTTTAAAAGCTACCGATATGACCATTTTTTTTGTTCTTACAGAGCTCAGAAGTCCCAAACAGCACCTGGTGTGAGATAGAGGGTTTGAAGCGCAGTGTGCGGGTTCCTGAAGGAGCAAGGCATGCAGTGTCAGCCCTAATAACTGACAGAAATCGCCAGGTAAAGATGCTCGGACACAGATATATATAAAAAGAAAAATATTCCACATTTAGACCAGACAATCTTGATTCACACAGAATCACTGTGAGGAGTTGCGTCCAGAAGGAACAAGCCATTTCTACGACATCTGGCATGTTGGGAAAAGTATGTAACGCTCTGTTGGTACCGTAGTTTTGCTTTGTTTGGATGTTATTTCTGATTCTATTACCTTTTTCAATATGTCATGCTTCTGCTGTGGAATAGGTCTACAAAAATCTATTGATGCTGCGGCCAAGGAGAAGGACTGCGAGGATCTTAAGCTCTGGAAACCCGCTATTGTCAACCATTTATACTGGACTGCGGCTTCCACCCCAAATGGTGATCCTGATGTAATGGAGGGCCAAGTGGCAGAGCATGCTGAACCACGTTCAAGATGTACATGTGAACACAGCTACCCGTCATTTCCGCGATGTGAACACACCACCTCTGGAAGGAGAGGCAAGGGAACAAGCATGGCTGGAACCAGGTACAACAGTGTGTACAGAGGTCATGTTAACTAAATGTAATCATGCCTTGTTGAGTGTTTGTAATAGTTATTATACATTATCCTGTTTTGTACAGGATCATCAACAGCTGCGATAAAAGTTGGAAAGTCTTACTTCCAAAAAGACCCTGCTAAAGGATAATTCGACAACACACTCTCACCGGATCACCAAACATTTTCCTTGGAGGCATTCCATTCCCTCATCTTACACTTTGCACCAAAGCACACCGGCTTCTCATTTCTTGGAATGTACAGCAGGTAAATGTTACTTAGGGTTAATGGATGAATCTGGCTACATCTAATGCAGTCTAACATAGTAGCACGCACCTCATTGAAAAAGGTCCAAATTGTTCATTAGAATTACATCACATGGAGGATCGCCTCATGAAACGTGATTAAAGTAACCTTAACCTCTTGCTGGAATGTACTGTATTGCCAGCGTCAGACCACTTTTCTTTTTGTTTTAGTTGTGGTGCCTAATACTGAAGTGTACCTTTTTCCTATAGACTTCTCTTAGCAGTCCTCCATTTTAATGAGAATGGAGACAGAGACGTATCCCGGACAAACAGTGGTGAGGCACGCTACGCAGTCCGTTACCCCAGGTTTCGCAAGGGTGGCTGGGTTGTCCGACCCATAAAAGAGAAACCATCATATGGTGAGAACTTCATTCAGTTTCTAAAGATGATATTTTTAAGTCTAGTCAAATTTTACCTGACTCAGTCAATGAATTAACTATTCCATTAAATGTGATCTCAATATTTCTTTCCCTCATCTAGAATATGCATCGGCCCTGATGGTCTCACTAAGAGAGGCATACATGAGGTCACCACAGTCCCTCCAAGAAGACAGCAACATCCTGTCCTCAGCTGCACCTGCCCCCCTATCCACACACCACAAGATCGCCAAGGATGAGGCAGTCGGCGAATATCTTTCAACGTCATTCACGTGTTCAAACAAATACATTGTATACACCAAGGCATTTAGTGTGTTCATTTTGTTAAAGATATGTTTATTTATTGATCATCCCCCATATGGGGCCATTGGAAACCTCTGTATGTTCCCCCTTCTTCTGGATACTGTCTCCTGATTGCAGCCACAATACAAGCGGGTATCGCCTTCCTGATGTCCCTGCCCAGAAACCCATGTGCCCATCGGACCACCTGTCTGTAGGCTGTATATCGGAATTGCCTAGAATGAGGGGATAAAAGTATTTGATGTAACAGTTTCCATTCTGTTCAATAATTAAGTGTGTGTACATTTAATTAGATATCCACTTAACTGTGAGCATCAAATGCTAATCTGTTGACAGTTGGTTAATTGTGTAGAGAACTGACAAGTATTGGTGTAAGGTGGATAATAATAAGGTAGTATAATTGTATTGTAAATTAGTCTTGTGTAAACATACTCTGCTCTGCTGGCGTGGAGAGCGCCATGCTCCTGCCTGAAGTTGAGGTATGCAACTTGCAGCGAAAACGGGTTGAGGCAGCAAGCATCAAACCCGGGATGGAGCGTCAGGCAAGTAATGTCCGTGGCTGGGACTAAATCCTGCACTAGGGCCCAGTAGGCATCCACCTCTCGACAACACATGCTGTCCACTGCCGATGCCATAGCCTCACAATGTCCACAAAGGCACCTAGCCAATAAAACACTAATCAGCCGTTTGGAGAAACCCTTCTTTCTAATCTGGCCCGCTCTCCTTCCTTCTAGCAGGCAAAATTGCATACTGGATTTTCAGACAGTGAGATATGATTGTTAGACTGTTATTGTAACTTTGGTATTGACATTATCTATGCATGTATTCAATATAGCTAGCAGCTAGTGCTAACCAGCTTGAGCTCCAGTCCTTGTCTCTGCGTTAAAATCTCAGGTTGTATGTAAAGACAAAACGTTGCTGGCTTAAATTAAGACAATCTTCATGGATGTTTAATCAAGAACAAGGTCGTAAGTATGTTTGTTAAAGCAGATTTATTGCATAACACCAATGTAATAGCCCTAGATGAACCAGTTAGCCAATGCTAGCTATAAAACTCACCATGATACCTGTCCAATTCGCCATTGATTCTCCTGACACCACAACTCCATTTCTCTCCTCTGCCCATTAATCCTCCCCCTGATCGCCCCCCTGACATTTCCCTGGCTCCTTTCCTGCCTAGGAGGCACATAATTATAGGCCTGTGGGCCATCAAAGAGATGCTCGTTGGCGTGCGTTTCTTCGCCCACATCCATATTAACTGCACTTGGACTTGACTGGACTCCCTCGGCGTTACGTCATTTCGGTCGGCGGTTTCATAGAGACGGAAGTTATTTTCACAAATAATATCACCGTTTTATTCTCAAAATATCGTTTTAGAATGGTTAAAAAATTATTCAGTCCTGCACATCTAGTTGTGTTATCCTTAATATACACTATTCTATGTAATGGTGTTTAACCTGCATGTTGCTCTTTAAGTCACCAGGGCACATAAGACTAAAAAAAGCCGGATGTGCAAAACACAACAGCTTAACAAAAAACAAATTCCCCCTAGATCCAGCAAGGCGATGATCAAGGGAAAAAAGTGAGTCTGCAAAGACTCCGGCCCCAATCCGTCCTTCATGGAATCCATGAAGCGCGAAGGGAAGAGCCAGAGTAACACGGTTTCCATTAGGTCCGCCACCACCGGGGGCGGAGCTACAGAGTCAAACTCTCCAATAAGGAGCTTCTCTCGTCCGTTTTTAATTTAAAACACGGCGGGAGTGCCACACTGGCAGACAAAACCAACTCGTCAATTGGCGAGCCAATAGGAACCTCTCTACGCCGCTTTCCATTTGAAAAACGGCAGGAGAGAAATACTGGCGGATAAGGGTCCTCAAACCCAAGCCGTAGAAGGGACACCGGACTCCAACACAGAGTTGCCGAGTGAGCCCCTGGACATGTCTAACATGTAAAAACGGACAAAGGGCCCGGGGGAGGACCAAGACGCAGCCGCGCAAATGTCCTCCACCGGAACGCCTCTGAGCAGAGCCGTCGAAGCAGCCACGCCCCGTGTCGAGTGAGCTCTAACGCCCAATGGTGGCGCTAAGTCCTGTCGAGCTTAGGCTAAGCAAACACCTTCACATATCCAGCGAGAAAACCGCTGTTTAGAGAGAGCACGGCCCCTGCTAGCGTCGCTATAACACACAAACAACTGTTGTGTGGAGCGGAACGCGGCCGAGCGTTTCACATACATAGCCAGCGCCCGCACCGGGCACAGGAGATGCAACTTCCGCCTCCGCCTCACACTAGAATGAGGGCGGGGGGTGAAAAGCCTTAAAGCATAATATCTCTCGACCGGAAAGAACTATTAATGTTCTTAGGGAGGAACGCAGGATTAGGTCTGAGCAGCGCAAAGGAGCTGTCCTCGTTAAGCAACAAGCAGCTCGGGCTGACAGACAGAGCGGTCAGCTCACAGGCTCGCTTGGCAGAAACCAAAGCCAATAAGAGCGCCGTCTTAAAGGACAGGGCATCCAAAGGGGCCTGAGACAGAGGCTCGAAAGGGTCCCTGGACAACCCGCGCAACACGGTGGGGAGGTCCCAGCGTGGTGTAAGCACGCACGAAACAGGCCTAACCCGTCTAGCCCCACGCAAGAACCTCTTGACTAGTGGATGGCTGAAGATCGGTCCACCATCACAGCCCGCATGGCCAGCTGAAACAGCTGCCGCATAGACCTTGATAGTGGAAAAGGCCAAACCCTTCTCCAATAAGTGCTGCAGAAAAGCAAGCACGCTTCCCACCTCGCAATGGGATGGGACAGCGTGGTTCCTGTCACACCAATCAGAGAAAGCGCCCCACTTCGCCGCATAGAGGGAAGAAGTAGAAGGCGCACGAGCACCCTGGATAGTGTTGATAACCGCTTCAGGCAAACCTTTGCCCTGCAGGATCAACCTCTCAGGAGCCAGACCAGCAGCCGTCCCGATATATCGGGCGGGTGGTGCACCGTCCCATGGGCCTGCGAAAGAGCATCCGGCCTGAACGGTACCGGCCACGGCGCCGTCCGTGAGAGCGCCGCCAGCTCTGGAAACCACAGAGCTGAACGGTTCTCCGGAGCCACTATAATCAGGGACAATCTCTCTCTCTGTCTGACCCGCTCCAGAAGAGGAAGGATCAGCTGGAGCGGAGGAAACGCATACAAAGAGAACCCGAGGCCAAGCTGTGTGCGCCAACGCATCCACCCCAAACGGGGGAAGATCCCGAGGGTTGAGAGAGAACCACAACCTGCAGTGTGTGTTCTCCCTGCACGCGAACAGGTCCACCTGAGCCGTCCCGAACCTCTGCCAGATCAGTCTGACAATGTCGGGATGTAACCGCCACTCGTCGCGGCGGGGACCGCCGCGAGACATGAGGTCCGCCCCGAAGTTCTGTGCGCCCGCGATATGCAGGGCCCTCAGACTGAGGAGATACTGATGAGCCCAAAGCCAGAGCTCGACCGCCCTCTGGTGGAGAGCAGAGGAGCGCACTCCCCTGTTTGTTTATGTACGCCGCCGCCGACCCACACTGTCTGTCCTGATCAGAACGTGGCGGCCACGCCACCAGGTGAAAGAAATGCAAGAGCACTTTTCCTCACAGCGACGAGTTCCAGCACATTTATGTGGGCTGTAGGGGGCGTGCGCACACTCGCCTCCCACCGAGTGAGAGAGGCACGTTCCTCCCAACCTGTCAACGAGGCGTCCGTGAAGACCACAACGTAGGACGTCACTCCTGCCCAGGGGAACACCCTGAGAAGGGCCGGGGGTGGTTCCCAGTGTATCCAAATCTGGCGACACTGGACGCGGGTAGTAGGAGGAGCACCCTGAACTTGTGTCGCACGGGGTTCCAACCGTTGGCGAGCAAACCACCGCTGGAGTCTGCGCATAAAGAGCAGACCCAGGGGTACCACGGGATGGGCGGCTGCCATCAGCCCCAACAGGCGCATGGTGGACAGCGCGGTCACGTTTCTGAGAACGCGAAAGCGGGAGAGTGCCAACAGGATGGCATCTCGCCGAGGAGGCGAAAGCCTCGCTGTCATGGCGGCTGAGTCCAGGCAAAGCCCCAAGTAGACTTTCTGCTGGCCGGGGAGCAGGAAGCTCTTCTCCCAGTTTATGGCAAACCCCAGGAAAGATAGATGGTTTATCACCGCCATGGTGTCCCTTCTCGCAGCTTCCTCTGAGTCGCTCAGAATAGAGTAGTGTCGTCGAGGTAAAAGAGAACCCTCTTTCCTGACGCCTGAGCGGTCCCAACGCCGTCTCCACACACTTCGAGAAGGTGCGCGGGCCAGGGAGTAGCCGAATGGCAGGCACTGGTACTTTGTACGCCACCCCACATAAAGGCAAAACGGAGAAACTTCCTGTGCGCCTGCTGAACAGGGACGTGGAAGTAAGCATCCTTGAGATCCAGGAGATGTGAACCAGTCGCCCGCCCTCACACATCGGAGCAGCGCTCTGACAGTGAGCATTCTTGAATTTCCTCGCGGCAACAAACTTGTTTGAACACGCGAAGATCCAGAATAGGTCTCATCTCCCCTGACTTCTTGGAACAAGCAGAAATAGCGGAGGTAAAACCCCGACGTGACTCGTGGGGGGGGACGACAGTGGACGGCCCCCTTCTCGTAAGAGACGGGGCCACTCTGCTGCTGCCAGAGCCGTGCTTGCCACTGGGTCCCGTAGCCTGGTCTCCACCAACCCCACAAAGGGTGGGGGACGGCGCTTGAACTGTATATGGGGATGAACCCCCATTTCAAACGTGCTGTCCAACCATGATGGTAGAACGCACCCGCTCTAGCCAACACGCATAGCGATCGGAGAGAGGGGCGAGGCACCGACAGCTGAGGAACCGCCGTCCAGGAACAACCCGTACTCCTCGGCCCCTACCGCCTCCACACTGAGTGTGGACCAAGGGGGCATCCCATGAAAGGGGAGGAGGTTCAGCGACCCGTGGTAGACGTCACAGAGCCAGTCGCTGTACAAACAGCGAGCCATCTGGACGTAGCACTCATGACCGTGCGTTGCCCGCTGGCTGCAGCCACAGCACGCAGACCCCGCTTTCTCACCTTCCACAGACTGTAGAAGGGAGGTAGCGGGGATAACGTGGGAAGCTAGGAAACTAGCACAAGCGTCCGTATCCACGGGCTCGTGTAACGAGTCTCCAGCCGCCCACGAAGATCAGGAGGGACGCCGCTTCTTAGAAGCAGGTGAACCAGGAGGATTATGCCTACACGCCGTCCGGCCGCCACCCCACAGCCATCTGGCTGAGGGGGGGGAAGAGGCGATCTAAAGGAACAGCGCTCTTTAAGGAGTATGTACTGCTGTTCGGTCGAACGGTCTTTTTTTTCTTTATTAGTTTCAAATGAAAAAACGGGAGCAAGTTTGCGGAACTTCTGGCTCCGCGGTGCTGCTCTCCCCGGCTGCGGCGGCGGCGGCTGCCGCTGCTGCTGCTGCTGCGGCATCGGGGGTGGAGTTGGAGGCGGTTCCCTGGAGTGCTGGAACCGGCCTGGACCCCGTTTCCTCCCGACCTGCTGGCAAGAGGAGCCCGTGAGAATCGCCCCGAACCGAGAACGATTCTCACGGACGGACTGCTGGTGAGTGAGCAACTCCGAGAACCGGAGCCCGAATAGTCCGTCCGGAGCTAATGGGCCCTGGACGAGGCTGGCCTGCTCTCGTTCCGGGACCGCAGTGTGGGAGAGCCATATGGCCCGCTGGATCATGGTAGACCACGCCATATGCCGACCGGCCGAAACGGCTATCGGTTGGCACAGCTGAAGGACGGCGCTGGAAAAGCGGGAAACCGTCAGCCATATTGCGGCCTCCTCCGGGCCGTAAGCTTCCCTGCCAGCCGTAAGCTTCCCTGCCAGCTTCTCTGTCCGGCGCCCGGACAGAGAAGCGCTGCCAGAGAAGGCTCCAAAGTCTCAGCCCACCCTTCCACGTCGGTGAAGTCAGTGAAGGCCCTCACCGGGGCCTTCAGAGTAGAGGGGTCCCCACCCGCAGCGGTGAAAAGGTGCTGAACCGGTGGGAACAGGGGGCACCGGGTGGCCCGCCGGGATGAAGACCGGGTGCGAAAAAACTCGCCCTGCATGTCATCCGACATTGGGGCGAGAGTCGGGGCCGGCATGGGAATGCCCTTGATGGCCGCCGCCTCACCCCATGATCTCGCCGAAGAGATCAGCCATCCGGCGCGGTCTCTCCCTCGGGAGCACAGTGGCTTCAGTGGAAGCCCCGGAGCGGGACCACTCGGACGCAGACCCAGGAAAGACGTCGTCCAAGGAGGCGACGTCGTCAACCTCGAAGCGTTGGTCTTCGTCGTCCTGGGCGTCCGGAACTCGGCCCCGAAGATGTCGATGGCCTCAGCGGAGGTCCACCGACGGGGAGAAAGAAGAGGTGCCTGGAGAGGAGCCCCTCTCCAGGCAGCGCGCGGCAGAGGCGGCGCAGGAGGCCGGAGCAACCATGGCAGCCGCGGCGTGTTCAGCGCCGAGGCACCTGAAACAGGCCCGGTGCCTGTCACCCGGCGCCAGGGAGGCGGGAACAGGAGGCGCAGTGAGGCCCTGAAAAGGGCCCCGTAGCTCTTATAGGAGCGCTCTCCCAGTGGCCCTGAAAAAGGGCTGTTGGTCCGTGGCCTCGGCCCCGCGCCGCGGTCGCTGGTCATCGTAGTCATTGTAGTTTCTTTCTTTCTTGTTGGTCAGTGCAAATTGCTGAAAGAAAAAGGAGAATGAAGGCGGCGGCTTGCGCCCCTTCTTCTATATACACGAGCCGTGGGGAATGTGGGCGGTGCCCACGTTGATTGGTGCATAGTTGAAATTCTTCAGTGCGCGCGAGCACGCGCACGGGACAAGCCCATAAGGCGAAGCCTAGACGGCGTAGCCTACATGAAATAGAACGCAGCCGACCGTTGGCTCAGCTCTCGCTCAATGAGGCAGCGGCAGCGTAGCTACCTGGTTGCCAAGTAGCAGCAGCGCTCGTGCACGGCTCTGTGTCGAGGGGTGGGGGCAGGGAGTCCTGAAGGGTGGGGAAGGAGTTAAACGGAACTCCGAAGAGAAGCTAATTTCGAATCATGCTAGCTCTCTCAAATCGTACAGTATAGCTTTAATGGTGTTGTGATGTTTGTAGGACGAAAATGTCTGCGCTCTTGCTAACAGATTTGACGGTTTCTCCGTAAAAACTTCAAAGCAGTCAATAATGACTGTCATCTTGTTTCCAAAAGAGTACTTGAAACACATTGGCATAGTTTTCACTAACTGATGCCTTTCAGGCCAGTAAATAAGTGGTGACAATCTCGTATCCATGACTTTAATCCACGAATAAAAAATCTGAGAGGCAGTAGAAACAGAAATGAAGAAGCGATAGCCCAGATCTTGGAAGGGAACATTTAGTCGTAGCTTCATAAGAGAACAAGAGCACAAAAATTCTCTCTTGAAATCTGTCCAGGGATTTAGTATTCCTGGTCACATGGGGAGCTACTTCCTCAAATGTTGTCATGAGTATTTCCTTAGAGGGGAGCCCAGAATAAAATCTCACTTTATCGTCAGTGTCAAAATAGCTTCTCCCTGGTTCCTGATATCCACAGCTCTGAAACATATACTCAAAACTCCTCGTTTTTGAGTAGAGAACTGTCATTATATGATGCCTCTCAAGGGGTTTCGGTTTGAGACCCCTGTTCAGTGGAATCGCACCTCGGCGTTTGTGTGACGGCATGAGTGGAATTTTCAGGATAAGATAACTCGTCCTCAGGTGCAGTTCTAGACAAAATATCCTCAACAACATCCTCCAAAACTGCATCTTGGAGCTCATTATCCATGAAATCTATGTTAGATATTGGTTCGCCGGTTTGTTCGAGAACTGATCTTTGCCTTTTCGCCTCTAGCTCTTGCTCTTGTTCCTCTGACCTTGCTTTCTGTCGTTTCTTTGATCGTTCGTTCCTTTCTTCGACAGCTTCATAGTCCTTCTGCCGGTATTCTTTCTTCCCCAAGTTTTGGGAAGGTATCCAGTCAACATTAAACTTGTCCCACATTTTTGCAGGCTGTCCTGAGGGAAAATGCCAACACAAACTCTCTCTGTGTCTAGCACGTCTTTGTATGCGGTATATCTGTCGCGACTCACAGCGCATTCACCCAACCTTCTCGCCGTTCTTTTGTCAATTCCTTGTTTTTTTCCCCCTGGTTTGCGACTATTTTGGGAAATCTAAAGTATCCTAAGCCTTGTTGTTTTACACTTTTCATGCCACAACCCACAACAGCGCACAAAACCATGTTGACTTCGGGTTGACTTCCTCTCGTGTTCACTGTATTTACACCGCTTTGTTTATGCTCGAGGGATACCAATATGGCGGATGGCAACTGTCGTCAAGGAGTAGGTCATGTGGGTGAAAAGCAAGAATTGGTGCTAGGGGCGGCAATTGACGCGCGTGAAATGCGCACCGCGGCGCTTCGGCGCCGGTGTGTGGCCGGCTTTAGGATGATGAGGTGTCACGCGCTGTTCGACACATGCACGCGCATTTGGCCCCCTCACCACTGAAATCATTCCGACACCTCTGGTGACAGTATAGACCTACCCTGGCATACTTAGTGGATGAGCATAAGTCAATGAGTGTAATAATAATAATAATAAGAAATTATTGCATTTACATAGCGCTTTTCTGGACACTCAAAGACGCTTTACAATGAAGGGGGGACCTCCCTAATCACCACCAATTTGTAGCACCCACTTGGGTGATGCACAGCAGCCAATCGGTGCCAGAACACTCACCATACATCAGCTTGAGGTGGAGAGTAAGGGAATAAATAAATCAGCCAATTATACAGGGGGATGATTAGGGGGCCAGATTGAATGAGACTGGTTGGGCAGTTTTAGCCAGGTGTAAACAAACTTCATTCATCCACCCGTCTCCCGCATTTATTGGTTCATATATAAATACGAATTTCATGTTTGGGCACCAAAGGAAGATCATGAAAAAACTGGAGGACTAACTGCCTTTTTCTCGTTCTCAGCTTTCTGTTGCCTCGTTTTTCGTTTCTGATATCCTGACTCCTTTGAAGAAGACATGTTACATCTACGGACAGTCCACCTTCAGTGTTCGACAGACCTGTTAAGATCTGTCAATGATTACCTTCAGTGCCTCTTAGACATGTCAGATCTGTGAACGGTGATTACCTTCAGAGTCTGTTAGACCTGCTAGATCTGTGAACAGTGATTACCTTCATTGTCTGTTGAACCTTAATTTGGTCAGTGTTCAATGTCTGCCCGCATAATATTTGCTGATGGGTAGAAAGTGAGCTGATTATGTAGGTTGCGCTCAAGAAACCTACATTTTTTAAATTTGGTTTGGCAGAATTCTTCGTTGTGTATATATATATAGAGTTTATCTATATATATATAAATATTTTTCAGGCTTTCCATGTTAATAACACATTTCTGTAAACTACCAAACCTCACCAGAAATGTGTTTCCTGGGCGTCGTCGGTAGAAGATGGTCCTCAGGTTGATCTCTTGGCTGCTGTTCTGCTTTTAAACACGAGTCCTCACTCTGTGGTCCTCACAACGCACCACAACGTATACATCTGGGGCTGGGACACACAAACACATGATCACACACGACTATGCTGTCTCCTCCCCTCTGCTGGTTGCTTGGGTTAGGGTGAAGAGACAAGGTGGATAGTAGGTAAGGGGCATGTCCTGTGTGTGTGTGTGTGTGTGTGTGTGTGTGTGTGTGTGTGTGTGTGCGTGTGCGTGTGCGTGGTGCTGTGTGTGTGTGTGTGTGTGTGGTGTGTGTGTGTGTGTGTGTGTGTGTGTGGCATGTGCGTGGGCGTGGGCCCTTGCTCTTGCATGCCCAACCTCCAGCTCCAATCAAGTTTGCTTACTTAACAACCCTTTATCATTCGAATCATTAACCAACTAGTGCATGGATGAAAGTGTCAAATTAAAGTTTGAACAGGAGTAAAAAGATGACACCTTTTTTAATAGCAACATCGTGTGACATCATGGGACCTGCATAGCACCCTAGTTTGTGGTCGAGATTGGTGGTTATTACCACAATGCAATTCTTCTCCCCCAGATTACTGATTCCCCCTGACCCCAATCAAATGAACTTCACCTTAAGTGGAACTCCTTTATTAGGGAAATAATCACTTGATGAAGTCGGCTGACTGCATTATTTAAACGTAAACATCAAGGCAAATTGTCAAACTAAAAGTTTAAATGAGGTATATAAATGTATATTTCTATGCTACCCTCATCAATAATATGAAAGGACAGCAATAGATCATGAATGTTGTTATCGTGTGTTCTCAGCCGTCCTCTAGGTTTCATACCTGTGTCTTTGGTAACCCTCAGCAGTTGGACGTGGTCACCACGCAGGGCTCAGGTAAACAACATGGCATAGAAAAAGGTGGAATGAAGAAGCGGAGGGAATGCCTTCCTTGAAATGCGTAGAGCGATGTAGTGACATCGTAGATAGGCTAAAGGGATAGAAATAGGTGAATAGATCCAACTAGAAAATGCTTTTCCTTCAGAAAATGCGTTGAGCGCTGTAGTCCACCGAGGAGGCCACCCTCCACCGAGGAGGCCACCCTCCACCGAGGAGGCCACCCTCCACCGAGGAGGCCACCCTCCACCGAGGAGGCCGCACCCCAGCTAGGAGGCCGCACCCCACCTAGGAGGCCGCACCCCACCTAGGAGGCCGCACCCCACCTAGGAGGCCACCCAAGAAGTCTATGCACCCTCCACCGAGGAGGCCACCCTCCACCTAGGAAGCCACCCTCCACCTAGGAAGCCACCCTCCACCTAGGAAGCCACCCTCCACCTAGGAAGCCACCCTCCACCTAGGAGGCCACACCCCACGTGAGGCCACACCCCACGTGAGGCCACACCCCACATCCCTTCAAATCAAGGACACAGGGTGTAGCTGCACACACACACATTCACAGACTGTTAAATAAAACACAAAGGCCTATGGATGTTTTATTGTGGTCGAAGAACATTATTAACATTATTTGTTTTACATTTTCGGGACAGGAAGTGTGTTTGGTTTCACTGGCCACATGAGAAAAACGAAATATTAATTCAGATATTTTATTTTTGGGTTGATTGCTGCCCAAGACACATTTATTTTTTTTAATAATATGTTTGAAATAAAAACTTCTTAACATAGTAACTCAAAGAAATAATTGTGCTCACGTACTCGGAGGCTGGCCTACGGAAGATGATCAGGGCCACACATAAAAAAATAATTAAGTTCTTATTTTTTCCCAGAATTCTGAGTTTAAAGTAATTAATGTAAATTAATTAATGTCAGAATTCCGTTTTTTTAATCTCAGAATTCTGAGAATAAAGTCAAAACTTAATGTTTTCTTATGTGTGGCCCTAATCCTCTTCCGTACTGGCACTCTGTTGATTGGTGGATAAATCCGTTCATAAATCAACTTCCGAACTATACCGGCAGCCAGCCAGCCCATCACGACGAGACCACGGTAAGGACCTGGCTGCTAAGACTAAAGCGTATGCTAAAGTTGATTTCAGAATTAAATGACCACAGTAACAGTAAGATGCGAAAATAGATTTACCATTCATCGATGTTGACATTTAGTTTTCCAATCCAAAAAGATTAATGAGAACATGGCGTCCCTCGGCCATGAGACGGCGGCGCAGTTGCTGCACAACAGGAGCGTGGTGGTAATCGGCGACTCCAGTGAGTCACTTTTTCTTTTTGCACGAGTTTCAAACCAGAGCGCCAGTTTGCTCGGGTTTGCTTTTACACCGACCAACCGGTGCATCATATCTCATCATGGTCTAACGCGGAGTCCAGATTTTTAATTAGTCCACGTTTATCTTGGAGTCAAATCAACACGACTGCACGTACGAAAGTTCACGAAAGTGTCCAGTAAACACAGAAGTCATCAGCTGGGTAATTCAGTGAAACGTCGTGGCTGCTCTGGACATGTGGCGCTGCCACTCACTGGTTCCAAGTTGCAGCGCCGCATATCCCTATAGCAGGCATGGCGCTTCAGGGGCCGATGGGTTAATGGCTCGTTTTGGTCTTGATTTTTATCCCCAGTCCAGCGGTCGGCGTACAAGGACCTGGTGCTGCTGCTGCAGAGGGACGGCTACCTGTCCCACAGCCAGCTCCGGAGGAAGGTGAGCATGCATGCCCCGTCTTGCTGCTTATGGAAAGCCAAGTAGGCCGCAATCCGGCCCTAGAATGGCGCGGTAAAAGACCTAAACCGGCCGGATGGCGGCCGTAATCTATGGAAAGCTAAGAAGGCCACAATTCTGCGACCCACCGAAAAGGGTGACCCCAGGGGGCGCTGTTGCACATTTTCTGAGACATGCGTGTTTGCAGTATAATAAAAACATAAAGTCTCCCCCCATCGGTGGGTCTTTCTTTTCTTGATACTCAACTTTAATTCTAAACAGCGTTTTACACACTAGACTATAATAGGAAATTTCCAATGGTAAATCAGCGTAATTTAACACGGACTGTAGCTTTTTATGGGTAAAGGAGCAACGGTGAAGGACCGTACTCAACGCCCTATCATTGTATGGGTCTGTAAAATGCTAATCACATCAAAACAAATGTATTTATTAAGCACCTAAAATAAAAAAGGTAATTGGTTGTGGGGAGGTCTTATGTTTTATTTACCTTTTTGTCATGCCTGTCTATGCTACAAACTCGCGCATATTGCAAAAAATATGCAACAGCGGCCCCTGGGGGCAGACTTTTCGGTGGCTTGCAGAATTCGGTGTAACACCGGCCCTAGACTGGCGCGGTGAAAGGGCTAAAGGTACGGCCACACTGCACGCGTTACGGCATTTTTGCATAGGGAACCATTGGTGAGGGCGCGTTACACGCGTTAAAGCGGCACGTTAGACGTGGCCAACGCACCAACGTGCAAAGTTCAAAAAAATGTAACTTTTGACGCGTCTACGCGTGACGCTTAGGCGCGATAGCCAATCGGCGTGGAGCTTGACCCGACGTCACTGGCAGAGACGCTTGCACAGAAGCACATGGCGGACATCTTAATCTTTATTCTGGTTGGAAATAGTAACATAGTTACGCCATTAAAAGCGTTTATGTAAACATTTTTAGCGAGAAATGTCCATTTTACTTTCATAATGTTTGCTCTGAATGTGAAGGATGTTTGGTTTGATAGTTATGACGAAGAGGGAACGCTCCATTCACTTGCATGGGAAGCGTCTTTGGTTGTTAAGCAACCTCAATGTCTTTGGCAGACTATTTCTCTGCTGATCAACACTACGAATGCTGGAAACAAACCAGACACACCATGTGAAGTTATTTAACCCGATTATTGTTATTTATATCCGAGATTATTTAATCTAACCCGATCTAAGGTCTATCATGCACCCAAACACGGCAGTGTTTGGGTTTCCTACCTCGGACTCCTAAATCCAGCGGCGCATTGAACCATTTTTGTGACACACATGATCAAGCGTCAAGTTAGGCGCGTTATGAGCGTTTTTTAATGCGTGCTGTGTGGCCGTACCTTTATGCCGGCCGGATTCCGGCCCGTTTAAGCGCTCTAAGCCGTGGCTTGACGTATTTAGCCGGGAACAAATGGCTTCTTTTGCATACCCAATAACCGCGGCTATTAGGTATGCAAAATGAGCCCCTCCCTCTTTTTTGCTTGACCACTAAATTTGAAAGCTTTCTAACCAATCAGTGAAGAGAAATGCCAGACCAAAGTAATGCATCGTGAGAGTTGCAGTGCCTGCCATTTTACGCTGCGTTGACTTTACTAGTTTTTCTACAGCAGCAGTTCCCAAACTTTTTTTCCTGCGCACCCTCTTCTACGTCCCAACCGGGTTGGCGCACCCCCAATCCCCACTTCAAATAGAAGGGGAAAAAAAACCGCATCAATTCTTTGTTTTATTGCCATATGAAGACTCATGTTTAATCATGCGCAAATAACCATAACACACATGACAATAACAACATAAACAAAGTTTCAATATAATGCAACAAATCCACGCACAAGCTTCAACTTTTAAGAGGATGAGTGACAAACACGGGCTCAGTAACAGAAAGCACGGTTATTTTCATTTTAAGAAAAATTGTAGCAATAGGCCTATTAAATGACCGTGGAGCTAGCATCATCATCATAACACATTGGTTATGGAAATTAGAATGACAGTATCGTCATCCGCTTATCCGGGGTCGGGTCGCCGGGGCAGCACCACAGTATATTCAATAAAATTGCAATGAAGTTACAAACGATCCACAACATTAAAGAGAATAGGCACTGAAATGGATAAAATAATCTGTATCGCCGATCCAAGTGAAGCCCAGACCCAGATAATTGTCATCATATTTCCTCCTTTTTTCCCCGTCTGGTGTTCACCCTCATCACCTATTTTTTGCCATCTCCTTCCCTCCTCTTCAGTTTCCTCTGGCGCTTCGTCTGACTTCCGCTCATTTTCTTTCTCTATTCTTTCCATCTCTGTTCCCTGCAAATCCTCACTCTCTTGGTCCCTCTCCTCCTTCGTGACTAACAACTTTATCATAAGATGTCCCACCTACAGTTTCCCTGATTTCAGCCTGTGAAGCATATTTATATGTAATACATAAGGAATGAATGAAACAAGTTGGCGCGCATATAGCCTAGCCTGCAATGCTTGGAAGGAGACAACAGTGAGTAGAAGAAAACAGCCGTCTTCTTCTACGTTTCTATAAAAACTAATAAATTATAGTTTTTTGATTTAAAATAAAAGGGATTACAAAGGACATGTTTACTGTTCATGTTTATTTTATTGTATGGAAAAATCCAACTTAAAAAAAACGACAGACGCCGAGATCGTTTATTGGCCTGTGGCATTGGAGACTACTGACATACCATGGCATATGCGGTTCAGGAACGGCACATGCCGTTCCCAACAATGGTATGTGACACCAGCACGGCACGCCGCTTCCGTATAATTTCAAGACTAGTATTGCCGTAAATGTAAAGCTATATATATATATTTGGTCTTTATTGACACTATATCACAACATAACGTCGTATATAAAGGGATTTATATCTTTCTCTCGTCCGTTCTGATGTTAGGATATTTGCGATCTTGACGGTACTTCGCACATTGCCATCTCTATATATATATATATATATATCTATATATAATATATCCTATATATCATTAATATAAAATATTAGAGGTGTGCCAAAAAATCGATTAATATAAAAATCGCGATTCTCATTTACTATGATTCAGAATCGATAAAAAGTGGCCCAAAATCGATTTTAATTTCATTCCTTTTTTTTTTTTATATAATGTGTTTTTTTTTTTTTTAAGCCACTGAGACATAATGTTTTGTGCAACAGTTGTGTTCCACATGATATTTTTGGTAATGCAACATTCCTGGGAAATGAAAATGCATCTTGTTCAACTGTAAATTTTTATTATACAGAAGCACTTAATTTTTGTACCAACTTATTTTATAGCTAGCTTCTTAGAGTAGCAGTTGTGGTCCGCACACACAGTGGAAAAGCCTCTGTCCATAGAATTTAAAAGGCAGCATGTTTAACTGCACTATTTTTTTATAGAGACTTTTATTTTTGTTACTTAAGCAATATGTGATGGCTTTTATGCAACAGTTGCAACGATTCCATCCATGTGAAAAAGACACTTTAATGTCTCAATTTTTCATTTGGTCTTGCAAAGCAGACTGGAGCAGATCATGAGGATCCTTTGCACACCTATACACCTACACGTTTTGAATCCGAAAATTGATTTTGAATCGAATCGTAGCTGGTATGGTAAAAGATTCCCACCCCTGAAAAATATTACACCGTACTAGAACAAATGTATTTTCCGTAACATGGCAGGCAATGCAGAGCTCAACAATGCATTAGGCTACTCTCATCTGTCATTTCTCTTCACTTATTGGTTAGAAAGCCTTCAAACTTAGTGGTCAAGCAAAAAGGAGGGAGGGGCTTGTTTTGCATACCTAATAGCCGCGTCTATTAGGCATGCAAAAGCGGCTAATTGTCCCCGGCTCGTCCGCGGTTAACTGCGTCTAAGCTGCGGCTTGGAGTGTTTAAACCGGCCGGTTCAGCCCCTTTACTGCGCCATTCTAGGGCCGGATTGTGGCCTTCTTGGCTTTCCATAGCTGCTGCCCCCCCCCGTTTCTACCCAACCGGGCCTTTCATCACTGTAGTTTGCATCCTTCGATCTGTTTTGCTACTCGAGCAATGACTTTTTACGTTTGTTTTAGTTTTTTAAATTTGGTTATTTCTAATTCCTCTCTAGTACTTGGTACACTGATTTCTGATTCGTTTGTTAATCCTTGTTCTCATTTCTTTGATGAATTAAACTTGATCATCTGAAGCATCACAGGCCTTCCAGCTGTATTTGATATTCTCCTTTTCTCTTCCTTTGAAGTTTGGTAACAATGCAATGTTTTTGTAGCTTTACTGTCCTCCACAGAGATGGGCTATTGCGCCTTGAACACCTTATTTAATGTCAGGATGTACAGGACGACTTCAGGAACTAAGAGCATTTAATATATCCATTTAGAAATACTAGGCTAGTTTATTAGTGTTGCTTCAGACGTTAGATATCGCATAACAAAGAGCTTTCTACATCCACAACCATTTCTCAGTCCATTTTCTAAACTCCAGACATCCTGTTGAGTGAACAGAGGTCATTAATTCTGAATCCTCTCAGGGCGAGCTCACCTTTGAGTCGGACTCCCTGGTGGAAGGCGGCTGCCGCGACCAAATGCACAATGGCACAAACTACCGGGAGGTGCGGGAGTTCCGCTCGAAAAACCACCTTGTCCGCTTCTACTTCGTGACGCGGGTGTTCTCGCGCTACATGAGCAGCGTGCTGGAGGATCTCCGGGCCGACGCCCCCGACGTGGTGCTGGTCAACTCCTGCATCTGGGACATCTCCAGGTCAGAAGATCACCCCTAAAGTACTGCCAGCATAATCCAAATAGTTCGTACTCAAAACAAGTAAAAACGACTTGTATCATACTCAGAATCGGCGAACCTTCTAAGTATGTCATCTGTGTTGCAGAAGGTATTTGTGAATCTACAAATGGGTTTGACAATCTGGAACTTAATAATCCAATTATTTTGCTAAGTGATACACGAACAACTGCAAACATGCACAGTCTAGGGGCCCCAAAGGTGATGCATTGTGTGGCCCCCCCAGGTACAAGGCAGCGTGGGAGGAGGACTACACTGAGGACCTCCACCTCTTCCTGGGGCAGTTGAAGGAGGCGGTGCCCCGGGAGACACTGGTGGTGTGGAACCTCACCATGCCCCTGGGCCGGAGGATCCTGGGGGGGTTCCTGACACCAGAGGTGTGTTCAGAATCGGCAAACATTTGCAGCGAGCACGTTGACTTTAAACAATACAATTTGAAAGATTTTTAGACAACGTTCTAATCGTTTGTTTTAAATTGTAAACCAACAAATGGCAAAGAAAGGCCATTGTATTAGCTGCAGCCTCCATGATAATTGACGAGTTTATAGAAGAAGATCTAGAAGTTGTCGATCTCGTAGAAGGTTATACTGCAGACAAGGAATTCGGACGATTCAAGAATAGATGGCTATCTCACCGAAGTTGTGCCCTCTTAATGCGATGTCACGTTCAGATCACATTTTATGATAAACAAGACATGAGTTGGAAGTAAGGGTGTAGATAGGCTGCATGAATGATTTATCTATTGCTTTATGTGTAGGGAAGGAATTAGGGCTTTGACTCCAAACTTCGTAATTCGAATATCAAAAAATAAATCAAAATTCGAACGAATATTTGGCAGCCCTTAATATTCAACCCTGTTATGGGCAGGCCAAGAGGGAGAGACTTCGGAGAACCCGACGCAGTCTATTCATAATATTGTAATGACCACGGAAGAGGCAGTGAATGAAGAATAGATTAGACAGCGATTTATTAGAAAACCTAACAAACCTTTGGAACGCGGAAGGACCGGTAACCATAGCAACGCGGTAAACAAATCTCGCGAAGCCCAATCCAGGTCTTACTGAAGGCATTTATTGGTCAAAATATTATTGATAAATATTCGAATATTAATAAACAAACGAACTTCGAACATGATTTTTGGGCAAAAGTCAAAGCCCGATTAGGAATTAATGTTTTCTATGTAGACATGGGAATTGTTTAAATGTTGCACAGTTCTTGCTATAGTTTAGGGTTAATCTCCATCTGGGAGCACTATCTTGCGGTCCGTGATCCATGCCTGATTGCAGAGAACTACCTCTTCTGACAGTTTGCCTATTTTCGAGAACATTTAAAGACATCGGCACGCTTAACGGAACATGTTTCGAATCATTCGCCTATGTTTGCAACTTTTGAACGCACCTCAGAGGTTCCCACGCCCCCTCCACCCACTCCAGAGTCCCTCAAGAGTCTGGCTTTTGATTCGCATCTGTTACTAACCTACCATTTGACTATCTTATTTCTACAAGCATCCAATGGTTGAGAGTATATATCACATTGCTGTGTTTTTTTTACAAATGTGAAGTGCGTTAAAAAAATGATCTGAATTAACAGTGGCAGTGCAAACTTAACAAGTTATGACAAAAGCAAGCCTTGCCTCCCGCACTTTTATCAAAACGAGGGGTTTACACATTATCTAGAGGTGGATTCGTATCTGAGGTCTCCTCACCAACCCCCCCCCCCCTTTTCAGGTGGCGTCCCGGGCGGGCACGCTGCGCTACGACGTGGTGGAGGCCAACTTCCTTGGTAGCGTGATGGCCGACGCCTACGGCGCCGATGTGCTGGACATGCACTTCCACTTCCGCCTCTCGCTGCAGCATCGCACGAAGGATGGCGTCCACTGGAACGCCCTGGCCCACCGCCGTATGACCTGCCTGATCCTGAGGCATGCCGCCGACGCCTGGGGGGTGCAGCTGCCCCCGGCCCTCCTGCATACCAGCACAGCCGTCGGTACGAGGCCCGCTGGGGTGCACGCCATTTTGATGGGTATTGAACTTGCGTTGTGTTTCAGCTCTTCATCGTGTGGCCTTTCCTCCACAGCCATCACGGGAAGCATGCGCTGCGACCTGGATCCTCCATGCCCGGCCACACTCCGCGGGCCCCCCTCTCCTCCTGCTCCTCGTAAAGGTTTGTACGGTCCTGTGGTTCAAGAAGCAAAGGATGCTGCATTGACTAAGTAAACGGTAGCGTACGACCGTTAATATTTAGTGTGCCTATTTAGTGGTCCCCCTACTGTTGGGTTCCAACTTCCTTTAGAACTAGCTTTCAGTCTTGGCCTAGGTTGTGTTCCTGTAATTTTGCTCATCCCCCCACTATCATGTGGCATTCCAGTGATGTGCCAGGTTAATTTCAGTTGGCACGACAATATTGGCCGAGACTTGTAGAAGGCTGTCCCAAACGTCAGGTTCCAGCAGGGCTGCACTGGCCTTAAAGATGAACTGAACTGAAATTTGAAGTTTAGTAGATACAACGGATGTATTGTCTGCCTTCTCATTGGTACAATAACCAAAAATGGCTGAACTTGCTAAAAGGGATTAAATTGTACGGTGAAAGTGTTACAATCAGCTACATCACTGGCATGGTAACCTACTCCTACTCTGTGGCTCTAGCAGCCATAGCAGGTAATGAGTCAGGCTCTGAGGCTCACTAAAATGGCTACGGAAAAGCAAACAACCAGGTCCACAGGAGGATCATCTTATTGCATTGCCCCTGGCTGCAGTAATGAATTATATAGGGCCAAGGCAGCTGGGGTAATCATACATTTCCACAGGCTACCTTTTGAATAGGAAACCAGCCCTTAATACATGGCTGGCAGCCTTAAAACTGACTAACCCTCCGATAGCCCCTGTCATGTCAATCTCCACAAGCTAGCACTCCGACCATAAAGTGTATAAACTAGATCATCTACCCCAAACGAAGAAAACCGCAGGAATCCCCAGATGAAAGACTTCCGAGACATCCAGCGTTGTCTATAACTCCTATCCTAACCTGAGTGTGGCTCCCCTCTTAAGTAAATGATTTATGTTCTACCTATATACAATAATCTATTGGGCTCACCTAAAGAAAAAAGGGACCAAGCTAAATGAATAAATAAAATGGAGAATAATATAATATATCCCTGGTTTGTATCTGGATCACCAGTGCTCACTATACAATTACAAAGGGCACGATTGGACTGGTAAAGGTGTTTCAAATAAATCAAGAGTGGCCGGCCTGGTTAAATAAAATGTATTCAGGACAGATAATGTCACTTATTTTACCCTTCTAAAATTGGCCGTAGTCTATTAAATGGCCATATGCAAAGTTATGTGTGGAAGCCACACCAACTAAAACATAACTGTGCCATGTTAGAGAATAAAACATAACTGTTGTATATTTAAATTACAGAGGCCCCAGCATTGTTATTGTACCATGAACCACATCAGACCACATTAGCTTAAATATAATCGTGTCACTGGGCATGTAGCTTAGTTGAACGTTTTTTAGTTTTTTTTTTACAATTTATTAACCAAGCCATATAGCAAAACATTCCCAAAGAATCAAAGTGTCTAAGCCGAAAGCTAGGCTTAATTTCACATTTTCATAGATTGTTTGTGCTCCAGCATCGTTTACTCTCCCCAATGAAGTGTCTCGAAGAACAGCGTCTGTCCATCGTGAAGGACGCGGAGCCGGGCGGGATGGATAAGAGCGAACCTTGATCAGGAGGGATTTCACTTCTTTAAAGGCAGCTTGTTTCTTGCCGAGTTCCGCGCTGACATCCTCGTGGAAAGATGCCTTGTGCCCCCTGAAGAACAGCTGCTTGTTTCCTAGTTATTATGCAGTGTTTGTTTTGGAAGGAGTGGAAGAGAATGAGGAATATCCTCGGCTGTTTGGGTTAGGGTTAGGGGGGGACCGAAGTCGGCGGTCAGCTTGGGTCCCACTCGGTGTGCACGGGAGAGAATGCCGGGATGCGGGAAGAATTCTTTTCCAAGGAGGACTTCCTCGAGAAACTCGCAGATTGGACCTACGGGAGCGATTTTCCAAGTCCTCCACTTTGTTTTTCAGCCTCTCGTTCTCAGCTTGAAGTGCGACGCATGTTGTTTCGATAGACTCGATCCTGTCGCTGTGGTCGTTTTCGTTTAGCCCTTCTTCCATGTCATGGATGCGTTCTTTGTGGTAGTCAAGAGACGATTTTACCCGCTCTAGGGATGACGAAATTGGTGCCAGTGCCTCGCCGAGTGCTTTTTTCAGGAGGGAGTCCATTGACTGCGAGGTCGTTAAAGGTCCCATGACATGCTATTTTATGGATACTTTAATATAGGTATTAGTGGACCACTAACGCAGTATTCAAAGACGTTCCCGAAATTCAGCCGTGGTGCAGAGTTACAGCCACTCCGAAACCAGTCGCACATTGAGCTTCCCCCAAATGTGCTGTTTTGGTGATCAGGTGTGGCCCAGAGCAGCTTGCAGGCACGGTACCATGCGCTCTGTTTACAGTGGATGTATCGCAATGGTGAGGCGCACACAGCCTTTAGCCGTGTTCTGTAAATATTCTAGAACACACGGGAGTCCTGGAGCTCTATATCTAAATAATATCATATTATACATAGATATCAATATCATATAATATATATTATCACGGCCAAAAGCTGTGTGAGCCGATATTATGAATCTCAAACGACCACGTTTGGTTCTCTGACGTTTCTGGTTCTTCAACGTCCACATCAATCTGAAGTAGACTGAACCGAGAAAGGGATTGTTGCCGGGCAGCGCTTGGGCACCTCCGCCTCCTCCTGCACGGCCAAAAGCTGTGTGCGCCTCTAGACGATATTATGAATCATAAACGACTTCATCGGGTTCTCCGACGCCTCTGGCTCTTCCACATCAATCTGAAGTAGACTGAACCGCGTGCTGCCGGCTGCCCGTTGCCGGGCGCTGGTGCTTCACTGCGGTGGTGCCTTGCGGCAACCGGCGGCATGACGCAGTTCATGTACTTCAGGGAGTCAAAGCCAAAGTTCCTTTCCCCCAATTCCTTCTCAACCATTGCTGAGATAACCCCCAACCGACAGCAAACACTTGCGTTACAGGGTGTGTTATCACACACACACGCACATGTGGCGCTAGCACGGTCAGTGTCTCATTGGCGGGCCAAATTCTCTGGGCGAGCAAGGCAGAGTAAAGGGGAGGAGCTTAGATCCTATATGACACATTGGGACCACATTCCAAATCAGCACGCTTGCGCCTTCGTTTTCTTCAAAGGCGAGCAGAACACCTAGTGCTCGTTTTACATCGAACGCTAAAGTTTTAGCCACTGGGGGACCATAGTCAGGCTAGGGGAACTCATATTTATGTTAGAAAACCTCAAAGTGAGATTTTCATGCCATGGGACCTTTAAGAAGCACAGAGTGGAGCTGAGCAAGATCTGCAGGTAACCTCGAGTTTGGGCTAGCTTGTGCGTCCATGTTGTCTTCACTTGTAGCGTCTTCGTCCATTTCGGCAGTTTTTTGCCCTCGGCCATGTCTCTTTGGACTCATTTAGTCGCGCAAAAATATTTCTTAAAGGTACACTGAATCAAATCAAGGCTCGCCAAACTTTATGCCGAAAAAAACGGGTAGAAAATAAAAAGTAATTTGGGAGCCACTTCTCATACGTCTGCTGGCTACATGCTCAAACCGGAAGTCCCGACTTTTTTGTGGAGAACCAGCGCCTTAAATATATTCCTGAAACGCATCAAAGGAAAACGGAAGGGGAAAGATAGTTTTCGCCTTGTTACTTGGTTGCTATTTTTGGGGGCTCCATTGTCTCCGCTCGGACGTCTCTTGGAGAGCACCGCCACTTTCAAAACCCCTGTCCCTGCAAAGCATCCGAAATGCCCTATGCATGGTTATGCAACCTAATCCCACCATTAGATGGTCATGGTTGACCGGGACCTCTCGGCAGCAGACCTATTCAATGGCAGTGTCCATGCTCCAGGAGCATCAACACGCACAACAGTCACACCTACACACTCCAAAGGTGGAGCTGGAGCCCTCGCCACTGGGTGGCAGTCGGAAACTACAGGCATGTCCCTCACAGGCTCAAGCGTGTAACCAGCCATATTAAAATCACTATTTTCCACCGTGGAGTGTAGAAGACGTTCACGTGTCTGCAGCAACGACCTAGTCCTACCATCGGACTCGGTACTTCCGTAAAGATTGAAAGAAATGGGCAGGTTCAGAGTTTGCGGTTCAATAGATCATCAGTGAAGCATCGTTCCGACACCAATGACTCCTCTAGCTAAATGTAGTAACCTAGAGAACCATGTTTTCATCCAAATGAGCCGTCTTTAGCGAACGGTGAATTGCTACTATGAGCTGTCGGCTTTCAGCCGCGAGCTTATGGGCCGTCTGCGAAGTGCAAAACTGAAAACGACCACAATAGTGTCGCCATTATTAACTCTAGAGCCCCAAAACTTTTGTGGCTTATTTTTGAGGAATTTCTATTTGGCAAAATGTCAATGTCCATTTTTTTTTTTTTTTTTGCAATCATTTCAATAGGGTTGCCATTATTGACTCTAGAGCTCCAAAACTTGTTCCATAGAGGCTTGGGCTCATTATGGTCCGACTACAACCTTTGGTTTGGAAAAATATGGGCCATGCCTATATGGAACAAGTTTGGGGCTCTGAAATTGTTGCAAAATGAAAAATCCTTTAAAATAAGTAGATATATTTTTCAAAACTAAAGATTGTAGTAAGACCGTATAGAGGCCATGACTATATGGAACAAGTTGTGGGGCTTTAGAGTCAATAATGGTGACGGTATTGAAATTTGACCATTGTGGTCGTTTTGCGCTTTGCAGACGATCCCTAAGCTCGCGACTGAAAGCCGACAGCTCATAGAAGCCAATGCAATTAACCGTTCGCTAAAGACAGCTCGTTTGGATGAAAACAATGTTGTAGCTGGGTCTCTAGGTTAATTAATTTAGCTAAAGGTATCATTGGTGTCGCAACGATGCTTCACTGATGTTCTATTGAACCGCAAACTCAGAATCTGCCCATTTCTTTCCATCTTTACAGAAGTACAGAGTCCGACCAATCAACTGAACCACATGTAGTGGAAGACTAGATTATGGGATTCTGATGTCGTAATTACGAGATAACTCTCATAATTATGAGGTACATATATCATAATTATTTCGTAATTATGACAAAGATCTTGTAATTATGACAAAGCTAAAGATCTCGTAATTATGAGATGATTATCTCTTAACTATGACAAAGATCTCGTAATTATATTTTCTCATAATTATGAGATCTGTCATAATTACGAGATAACCTGATACTTTCTTTGTGATGTCAATGCAATGCGCCAACGTAATATATATATTTTTAAAATATTTTTTTTAAGATAAGAACTTTTTCATCCCATGCATGGGAAATTAACTGGTTACAACAGCCCTTGGAATCTAAAGTATGCAATAATAAAAAGCATAAAGTATCCAACAATCATACATCCATAAGATATTACAAAATAAAATAAATACGATAAATATCAATAAATCACACAGTGATTAAAATGTCATGCCATAAGGGCAAAAACTGCACACGCCCATGAGCTACACAATCAATGAGGCCAAGAGGTGCCTCACTACAGAATAAAATACTTTGTCACAAATGTACAATGGAAAATGCACATTATTAAATTCAAGTATTGCATTTAAAATTTAATTGAAGGGATTTTTTGGTAGCACGATGTTTCATAACCAATGTGTTGTAGAGTCTTATGACGGATGGAATAAAAGACCCTCGGAAACGTTCCTTCTTACATGCTGGGTGTAATAATCTTTTACTAACTGTTTTGCGCTGCCACTGTCTCATGGAGAGGAATTGGACCTAATGGATTCCAATTTGTCCCAACATCCTCCTCTCCCCTACCACCTCAACAGGCTCCAGTGTACAGCCGAGGACAGAGCCTTATAAGCTTATTAAGTCTCTTCCTGTCCCTCTCAGTGAATCCACAACCCCAACAGACTACTGCATAAAAAATGACAGATGCAACAGTGTCATAAAAAGTCCTTAACAGCGGCCTGCACACCCCAAAAGACCTCAATCTTCTCAGCAAGTGTAGACGAACTTTGGCCCTTCTTGTACAATGCATCTGTTATGTGACCAGTCCAGTTTATTGTAGAGGTGAACAGGCAGGTATTTACTAGACTGATACCACCTCAATGTCGCCTCCCTAGAAGTTCACTGGTGCAATTGGTGGTGCCTTACGGCTGAAGTCAATCACCATCTCCTTTGTCTTACTGGTGCTCGTCTGAAGATGTTTTTTTCCACGCCATTCAACAAAGCCGGTGATGGCCCCCCTATACTCCAGCTCATTCCCCTTTGTAATACAGCCAACAATTGCTGTGTCATCGTAGAACTTCTGGAGATGACAACTGTCCGTAATGTATCTGAAGTGTACAGGGTGAAGAGAAGGGGGGAGAGCACAGTTCCTTGTGGTATCCCCGTGCTGCAGAGTACCACATCTGTACCACAGTACTCACAGCCATGCAGCCTTACGTACTGTGGTCTGTTGGTGAGGTAGTCAATGATCCAGGCAGCAAGATGACAGTCGACCCCCGCTCCTTCCAACTTCACCCTCAGAAGTGCCGGCTGGATTGTACTGAAGGCACTGGAAAAATTAAAAAACGTGACTAACAGCGCCCCCAGTTTTCTCCAGCTGAGAGCGAACGGTGGAGGAGGATTATTGCATCCTCCACACCAACTTCTGGTCGGTACGCGAACTGGAGGGGATCCAGCTCACTGCCCGCCAGGCAGCGAAGATGGTTCAGCACAATCCTCTTCAAGGCCTTCATTAGATGTGATGTCAGACCCACTGGCCCGAAGTGGTTGGGCTCCCTGGAGTGCGCGGTCTTGGGGACAGGGACAGCATAGGAAGTGTTCCAAAGGATTGGGACTCTCCCCAGGCCTAGGCTGCTGTTAAAAATGTACTGAAAGACCAGGGTGTCCGCGCATCCTTAAAAAGTCTTAAAGTCTTAAATTCATGTTTCTAAATTGAAGGCCTTAAAAGGTCTTAAATTTGTTACAAATGTCATATGCTGGTCTTAAATACTGCAACTCAAGGTCTTAAATTTGTTGGGGCAGGACTATATATTTTTTTATTTTTCTCGTGGGACTTTTCAGGAAGGACATGTAGAGAGGGGCTTCTTTCTTGCTAGCTGCATATATAAATGATTATCTGCCTGTTTCCTAGCTAGTCAACGACAATGGGGTAGGTGCAAATTGAAGGACAGTTGGCTGGAAGACGTCTGTTTCCGAAGTTGGCTCGCATCCTTTGCCAACCCCCACCATCGCATGTTTTAGGTCTTAAATTTCATTCAAGGTGGTATTAAAAAGGTCTTAAATTTGACCTGCAGATACCCTGAAGACCCCAGAGAGTTCATCAGCACAGTCCCTAAGCAGTCTGGGGCTAATCCCGTCAGGACCCGTAGCCTTCCTCACCTTCATCCTCCTAAACACATCTCTCACCTGATCTGTACTGGGTAGGCCGGGGGGAGAGGCGAGACCCCGCAGGCTGTGGAGACATGCCCTGAGTGAGTGGGGAAAGGGGTTATGTGAAGTAAAGAGCACTACTAGGGGTGGTTCAGAGGAGAACTCTGAACAAACTGCTGGCTATCAGGGATGATGCCAGCCACCCTCTGCACACTCATCAGCTCACAGAGAAGCCGCTTCAGTGGAAGGCTGCTTCTCCCCAGAACCAAAACAAACAGACTTAAGGACTCTTTTGTCCCCCGAGCAATCAAGCTCTATAACTCTGCACTGGGGGGAAGGGGGAGGGGTGGTGGGGAAAACATTTAGAAAAATTTTTGATTAATTTAGATTAGGATTGATGTATTTGTATGTATTTACTGCTGATGTTCTAGCCCTGACTGCACTTTATATTTTATGTTTTTATATTTATTTTTATATTCTATATCTATCTGTGCCTTTTTAATGTATGATCGGTGCTGTGCTGTTTGCTGGAACCTCAATTTCCCTGAGGGTAACCTCTCAAGGGATTAATAAAGTACTATCTATCTATCTATCTGGAGATGGACAAGTGGGGGGAGGGATGTCGGGGCTAACCCCAGAGTGGAGCAGGCTGGTGGTGTAGACTGGTGGTGCCGATTGGACTGGGCTCTGGTGGACGGGGTCTTGATTGGTAGCGGAGGCCTCCGTATCAAATCGGCTAAAAAATAGATTTAACTTATTAGCCCACTCCCTGTCCCCTAGGTCCACTACCTCCTACTTTGCTATGACCTGAGGTATTTTTCAAACCCCTCCAGACCTTCCTGACATTGTTACTCTGAAGGCGCTTCTCCCATTGTCCTCCTGTAGGTGTCCTTTCCCCTTCATATTTCCCTCTTCACATCCTTTTGCACTCTGCCTCAACTCCTCTTTATCCCCGGATGCAAAAGCCCTTTTTTTCAGATTCAGCAAGTTTTTCAGGTCAGGGGTCACCCAGGGTTTTTTTATTCTGAAAACACCGTACCTTCTTTACAGGTACAGTGTTATTCACACAGAAATTAATGTAATCTGTGACACAACTAGTCATACTATCTACATCTTCCCCGTGAGGACTGTACATTACTTCCCAATCCGTCAAAACAGTCCTTAAGAGCCATGCTTGCCCCATCAGACCATTTCCTTATATTCTTCTTAGTTGGTGGTCTATTTACTAGGGGTATGTAACCAGGGGTCAAGTGGACCAGATTATGATCAGAACGGCCCAATGGGGGAAGGGGTATTGATTTATATGCATCTTTTGATATTGGCATAAAACAAATCCAAAGTTTTATTGTCTCTGGTGTTACAGTTGACATATTGGGTGAATGTGGGGTGAGTGGAAGGCAAGGGGGGCGTGGTTAAAATCCCCAGAAATGAGACAGTGCTTGGGAGTTGGATGTCTGCAACTGTGATACAATATTGAGTAGAAGGTCGCAAGCAGAGGCAGCATCGGCCGATGATGCTGCCTAGTGTCATTTTTTTATCATGGTCATAACTAACACATTATTTATGTTTTTTTCAGGTCAGGTCATCTTTAAGGACAGGCAGCCCCTCAGAGAGGCCCCCCAGCCGGCCTGTACACGCCATGCTTACTACAGTGAGTCTGCAGGGGTTTATGATCTAAAGCAGGGGTGGGCAACAGTTTTAGTCCGAGGGTCACAGTTACTTTGGCGAAGTAAATTGAGGGCCACACTTTGGACGATTGCAATTAAACAAAGTTATACAATTCGACGGTCATTAATACCAGCTGTAGCTCTTCAAGATGAATAACTATTAACAAAACTGCAAATGTACGTGTGCAGGTTACATTAACGTACAGATTTAAGTAAATCTGGCTTGGAATCATCAAATTTAATTTAGACTACCAGAGGGAGACCTTCATCACTGAATGAAAAATACATGCCTATCCAGTTGATTTCAGTTGTGATTTTATATATTTTGGCCATTTCTTTCACATATTTAATTGAAAAATTTTTATGAAATAGAAGACAATTGAAGTGCTGCTGGACTTCATCACAGTTATGTTAGCTTGAAAGAAATAAAAGCGCAACATGCTGCCCAGCCGTTTAGAATTGGTTACTTTGAGGCAGGCGCGTAGCCACTTAAAGTGGAAATGAAGCAATCAAATAAAACATGTCTATAGCACTAGTTAAATATTTACATATACCCTAAATACAAATAAAGTCGGAAATATGACCCATTATTCAGAATAAAGCACAAACAAGTTGTATTAATTATAATGTTTTCTGCCTGTACGCCGCCATCTTTGTTTTCAGAATACGAAGACGTCACGAGAATAGTTGGTTACATTTACATAGCGGCTGATAGCCTCACAGGTAGCTCACTGCCTCAACAAAATGGATATGGACGAATGGGATAGACCCACCAATGAGGGCAGGCATCCAATTGCCTATGCTTTTGAGCCAGTAAGAGCAGTGGGAGTTTTAGTGCCCCCAACAGAGCCTGACTATGGACGAGAAATAGATGGAGAGAGAGATGTATCTGAGCGCACAGGAAACAATCAGTGGTGCTTATGTGGGGTTTGTGTCCCTCTGTCCACTGACATGGAGAGTTTCTGCTGCCATGAAATGAACCTGGGACATCTCATAAAAAATAACAGATGTGTCACGTCCAATCCGACGTGCCGTGTGTGTGTGTGTGTGTGTGTTGTGTGTGGTGTGTGTGTGTGTGTGTGTGTGGTGTGTGTGTGTGTGTGTGTGTGTGTGTGTGTGTGTGTGTGTGTGTGTGTGTGTGTGTGTGTGTGTGTGTGTGTGTGTGTGTGTGCGTGCACACCGACCGTATTTTCCGCACTAAGGCGCACCGGATTATAAGGCGCACCTTCATTGAATGGCCTATTTTGTAACTTTTTTCATATATAGGGCACAACAGATTATAAGACGCATAGAATAGAAGATACTGCAGTCAAACGTTTGACTGGGGTTGCATTATGCAGCAACTAGATGGAGCTGTGCTAAAGGGAATGTCAACAAAACAGTCAGATAAAGGCGTCAAACTTTATTAAATGTTCTGACAACTCCGTTCACTCCCATGGTAACGATGTTCAAACGTTAATGTGCATATTAACCATATCTCCCAGCCTTGTTCAGTTGTAAACACGTAAAAGAAACAGTCTGATACCGCTAATTCAAACGTTAGTGCATAACTCAAGATTGTTCAGTTACGTACAACACTTTTTCAGTTCATTCCCCGTCCACGAATCCCTCAAATTCTTCTTCTTCAGTGTCCGAATTGAACAGTTAAGCGAGTACGGCATCCAACATGACCAGGCTCCCTCTCGTCATTATCAGAGTAAGTGTCGCTGCTGCTGCCTGGCAGTTCAGTGATTATTCCTGCCTTCGTGAAAGCTCGGACCACAGTTGAGACTGATATATCAGCCCAGGCATCCACGATACATTGTGAAATAGTGGCGTAAGTCGCCCGGCGCTGGCTTTTTCGTCCTGGTGAACGTGTGTTCGCCTTCTAATGCACCGTCCACACAAAGCCAATTTTTTGGTGAAACCGCGGTTTTGTGCGTTTCGGCCGACTGTCCAGACGGAGCCAGCGAATCCGGTGCCCGAAACAGCACATTTCTCTATCCGGACCTATGCGGTTTAGTGTTAAGATTCCTATGTACGCCTGAAACGAAAACGATTAGCCCCGCACCAGCTGGGGGACGTCAGAGTTGCGTTGAATTTTTTATTTATTATTTTATTTGTATTTTTGTAGCTTTAAATAAAGCCCCTTGATAAATGTAATTACTAACTGTACATTAAAAAGTATTTCTGCTCAATTTTTGAAAGGTTAAATCTCCTCGTGACTGAATGTTTGTATACAGCGCGCAGGCTTAATGCGCTCCACTTTTTTCCGTGGAGAACCAGTGCCTTGAATATTTACTACAGTGTTTCTACACCTCGATGCGGTTTGACTCTGTCTGTACGGCGATATCCCTGAACCGAGTAAAACGAAATCGGATCGTTTTCGCCCGTTTCGGCTCCGTGTGGACGGGGCCGCAGTGTTCGTGTGTTCGCCATATATAAAGCGTTCTGGATTATAAGGCGAACTGTCTTTTTTTGAGAAAATTAAAGGCTTTTAGGTGCAGCAGCTGGGCTACCACGCTGTCTTACAGTTCGTTCATTTCATGATACAAGTAATTGTCGTGCCATTTGGGTGTGCACATGAATATGCGAAAATATTGCAACCGACGGTGTTTGCAAATGGATTATTTCCGATAAAAATAGATTATTTTGGCGATGGATTAGAAATTATCAAAAGCATGGAGCGAGCTAGTCTGCAAACAAGAATATCTTCAAACAGTGAGTGTACTCATTTCTCTGTTTCTCTAGTAGTAGAAGCTAAGGCTACGTTTACACGATGACGGTCTGAACAGAAGACGCAAAAGTGGCGTCGCGTCTTCACTTTTTATTCCTCGTTTAGAGGAGTGTTTTCGGGAGGAAATCTGCGTGCATGCGGGGACGCAAAAATGTGTGGAATTCGATTGGGTATGCATGCCAGGCGGCTAGGTGGTGCTGTGATACACTCACACAACACCGCCATGTCTGAGCGCATGCGTAGAATCTTACTTCTCTTACCTACGCCGCGAAAACCAAAACATAATTACAGATTCTTCTCTGTTCAGTAATACTATTTGTACATTTCGTGGAAAGACTCCTGTAAGTTTATTAGAGCTGTCAGAGCAGCTTGACGGTCCGACGCATGGAAATATTCTGACATGTTTGTGCTGGCACATGTATGTGACGTAAATGCGTACGTGACGTGAGCATATCTGAGCAGTGTTTTGCGTCTTGGCAGTGTAGACGGAAATGCTACGGTGGAGCGTATTTAACTTTTCCACTCTAGAGGGTGGTTTCAGATTTATGCGTTTTCATGTCCCAAAAACGCTGTCACTGTCTAAACGAAAGGCACTATCGATAAAATATTTTGTCGTTTTTACCCGCAAGCGTCCTCGTGTAAACAGGGGCCTAAGTTTACCTCGTTCCTCTGCCTGGCAAGCACGTTTCTGCGCTCTTTCTCTGCATATAAGAGCAGGGGCCGGGTCCGATTTGACAGGTCTGTCCGTGTCTCCAGCACTAGCCACTACAATAAAAAATTGTTGGCACGGCATCTGGCTTCAGGCGATAGGTGGGACGGCAAACAAATCTCCCATCTTCAGCAACAGCTCCCTCTTCAATGTAATCAGCCTCTAAAAAGTGGTCGCTACATACACTCTGCCCTGGTCCCATTGGGGGGCTGAGGCGTTTCAATGCAATAACCATCTTTTGAGCAGTTTAGGCTTCTTGACAGTAATGACATGGAAATGAACTATTTTACCACTCTCTTTTAACTGATAATATTCGTTTGAACAGCCAGGGGCAATACAAAATGACCCCTCTGTTCTTCCAAGATTTGACATGTGTATTTGAAAGCGCTAACCTTTCTGATGACGTAGCGCCTGCATTTTTAAAACATGGCCATTGGCCAGTTTTCCAGTGAAACTGCTTGAATTTCAGGTTTAATGAAAATCCATGTATTTTCAAAAATGAAAAAGCAACCAAAAAATGGTCACAGTTCTCATTGCTTCATTTCCACTTTAAGGGCCAAAGTATCAGAAGTGCCCAGCATTAACTTTAAATTTTAAGGAATGAAAAAATAGCCCAGGTTACGGTCATGTCATACAAAATTGTGTGAGATACATTTTGTTTCAATTAGTATCATTATGGCCTTTTTGTTCATTTTTAATGTTCTGCTCTTAATTTTGATTGGGTAAAGCTATGTAGGTGGCCGTAGTGTGCGTTCGTAAGTTGTGTCCACAGTCGCTGGAATTTCAAGCAACTATGTTATGCGTGGTCACCTGAGTTTGAGAGTTTTCCCCTTGTGACCGCCATGTTTCTGTTTTGACAATTCATTCTCAACCACGGCCAGTCTCTACTTGTTGTGGAATTACCAGAGACGTCAGAGAAACCGTCGTTTAGGATTGAAAATATCATCTGGAGGCGCACACAGCTTTTGGCCGTGTTCTATGAAATATTCTAACACTCTGGGCGCTCCCGCGGGCTTCCGAGTGCTCTATATCTAAATAATATATAGATATCTATATAATATCACGCCAAAAGCTGTGTGCCCCCCCGGATGATATTATGAATTGTATTGACCACTTCAGGTTCTCCGACGTCTCTGGTACTTTCACATCAATCTGAATCCAGACGGAAGAGGAGGCCAGCAGGAGCTCAGCTCCGGGGGCCGGCTGGTGTCCAGGAGTACAACCTCGGTTGTATTGTTTCTAATAGCAAAATCACAGATAAAGGCTGTGTGCTTTTCCTCCAATTACGAGTGCATCGCAGGGGGCGGTTTGAAGCACTGCGGGCCGTATGATGCCCATGTCTGATCTCTAGCGTGGTCTAAACTGGGGGTTTAATCATTTCGGATTAGATAATCAATCTCAATTCTAAATGCAATTTAAATAGTCCTATTAAGGAAGTATTTTAGTATACTTCTTTTTTTTAATGCGTTGATCGATATGTTCAGCTGTACTGTGGCGTTCAATTAATGATTAGCGCTAGTGACCTGTCCACATGTGTTGTGTCCGTGTTCTGCCCGGTTTTATTTCCAAAGCTCCTGCAACGACCCCGGCTCCCAAATTCCAGCCTTACCCGTCCGAGCAGCCTTACCACTCTCCGTACGTCATGAAGAAACCGCGCACCAGGTGGCGCAAAGACGTGCCCTACAACAAGCGACCGTTCCTGGACGCGCCCTACAGCCAAGGCCCGCACAAGGCCCCGCAATACAACCAGCGGTCACAGCACATGGAGGCGGCCTACAACCAGCGGCTGTGGCAAGACGCACCCTACAGCCAGCAACCGCAACACATTTTCTTTCGCTGAGCACAAAGCTACGGCGAGCTCTCTCCACAACGGACAAATGTCTCCCTCGTTTTTAATGTTCGCGTGTTTTTGTTTTTAAATATTGAGGGTATTTATAGAATTGGTCTTCATGATTATGTGTATCTGTGATTTTTAAGTCATAAGACAAACTGACTGCTTAACTGTCAGTAAGCACTCGATAGGGAATCGGGTTACCCTGAAAGTTCAGCCCTTTTATGGCTCGAGAGTTGCGGTTATAGTGTTCTTAAAATCTATCCTCGGTTCAACCAATTGGTTTGTTACCTTGTATCTAGTATTTTGGCTTCTCTATCATGCAATGGTAATGCTGTCGTCTTTTAATAAGTTTGTATAAAGTACTTAATTTATATTTTTTCTAAACTGCTATTGCTGAATACTTTTCTTCATTTATAAAAGGCAGTTAATAAAGTGTTCAATATTTCCTTTAAATATGCTCCCACCACAACTTTCTCAAGTGACCTGAACTATTACGTACTAGTTAAAACGTAAACATAGCCTCCATCGGTTGCTGTAAGAACTGTCTCGTTTAGCGATTGAAGCCAATACTTCAAAATTATTAAGTCAAATTGCTACATTAAACTTGCAGTAGCAACCATACTTACTAGAATGGGTTTCATCCTAACGAACTGCAAGAGTGCTTGCTTAAATGCTAACGTCACTGCTAATGTCGGGGCTAACGTCACCGCTGCCTGAACCTCGTAAAAAGTAGCCCAATTCTGCGGAAAAAACACCCATTCTGGCAAAACTGCCTACACGTCCTCCGCGCTCTAAACTCAGCATAAATCAATCAGACAAACTGAAAACAGCCGATATCACTCTGCGTCCGCCCTTTGACTTACTTTGTAAAAAAACAAGCAGAAAAAGCGTAATAGTTTAAAGAGTTGGAAAAACGCCAAGAGATAGCTATGTCCTTAAAGAGCTGGACGTTTTAGTAGAGGTTCCTGGAGCTGAAAGTATGCATCAGCCGTTAACTGCTCAAAAAACAGGGAAAGGGAATAAAAACTTAAGTACAGATGTGCTTGCAGTAGCAACCGCTCTAATAAAGATTTCAATATCTAGATTCACACTAATAAAGCTTGAACTAGAAAGCGTTTTGTTTCAAATCAGAAAAACTAAAAAACGACATGCAGCACTCGCCTAATTAGGATCCATAGTCCGCAACTGACAACTGACAATGGTATTACACCATTTTCATAAGAAAATCTCAAGATAAGAGATTGAGAAATATTTAGAAAGGACACAAGCATTTCCAAGAATACGTCTTCTAAATATATCTAATGGAGTTTAAGAATCATACATTGTTTAAGTATTAGAGGTGGTTTTATTCATAAGCAACAGGGAAATGTGCAGATAGTAACCTTACAATACTTTGACACATTTAACATAGTGAGTATAGACTCACATAAACACACACACAGTAAACTATTTTTATGCCCTTGACTCTACTATAAATAGCACACCACATATTGCTTTGGCTACCAAAATGCTCAACACTTCCCTCCTCTTTTCTGCTCCCCTCTCATCCTTTTCCATCACATTCCCCTTCTCATCTCTTCTCCTATCCTATTCCCCTCATATCCCTGTCTTTTCTCCTAGTCTTCCCTCACATCTCCTATTCTTCCCCTATTTCCTCCTCCTTTCTCCGACTAAATCTCTTATTATTTATTATTATTTTTGAGGGGGGGGGGGGGGGGTGGGTACTGCAGCAGCTATATTGCACCATTATTTGTATTGTGCATAAGTTGGATGGCGCCTGTGTTCTCCATGACTGCTACTGTAACTGACAGCCAGCTGCTCATCAGAGACACCTGGTGGCCAGTGGTGGGAATGTGTATTCCCAGGAAAATAAATTATTTGTTTTAGTTCATTGATCCAAACACAATATTAGTCAATTCAATCTCAAAAAACCACTAGCAGTATTATTTGAATTACTTTTACCGTGGTTTCATTTAACATTTCTATGACTTCCCTGACTCCAAACGTATTTGTTTGCACTGATCCAGTGGGGGGCACCAGGTGTTGGGCAGTGCTCACTGAGCCGTCGGCAGGGCAGACTTCCCCACCTATCCAGAGGGAAGCAAAGGGGAAAAGGAGAGGATGGCTGTAATCCGGAACCAGGCGTGTACCGTCAGGCTGTGTTCATGGTGGTTCAACAGGCTAACAGACTAAAAGGCTCTCAGCTAACAGGCTTCCGTTGGAGAAACCACCAGTGGAGAAAGTTTGATCGCGATTTCGATTTGAGCGTCAAACGATGTTTTCAAGCTCAAAAATAATCTTTTGAAATAATAGTGCATTCAATTTTGCCCAAAATAATCACGATTATGAGACAGCTGATTATGAGACAGCAAGTGTGCCCAGGTCTCCCATGTGTTGGGTATGACTTGACAGCAAGACTCCCAATGCCTTGTGAATGATGGAATATAAATGTAGATAATATACAATGTATATTAAATAGAATATGTTATTCAAGTATATTCATTGATATTAATATGATATATGAATATGTATTAATTTGTTGCCTTGATTTCTCATTTCTTCCTCTTCCTCCATCGTTCCCTCTGCCTTGGTTCTGCTTTGAAACGGTGCTCTTCTTTGACTCCTGGTGGACCATAAAGGTAATGCAGCTCACCTCGTTGCAATCAGTTTTGCTCTTATGGGCTGTTGGAGTGTTTTGAATTGTGTGAACTCCTTCAATGTTTGACTACTTTTGGTATGCTGAATAATAAAGAACATTTATACATTGTACTCACAAAGAATGTAGTTATACTATATAACTTAATATTAGCTTTGCCTTATATCCTGGGTGTCAAGGTCCTTTATATATATATTATATATATTATATATATATATATATATATATATATATATATATATATATATATATATATATATATATATAAAGGACCTTGACACCCAGGATATATGTACAGTCTCTTGCTTCCTCATTGTTTTTGGGAAAGGGCTAAACAGAGAGGCCGTCTCATCCCTTGGTGATGTGGAATGGGCTCTGATGTTGTCAAATATTCCATTGACTCCTAGTAGCATGTGGAGACTGTTAAGGTGCTAGAAGATATTATCAAGATTGCATATCCTGCTATTCTGCATGTAGTCTGCATTAAAGCATACAAGCTACTCACAGGCTTATATATACAATGTTGTCCCCTTAAGGTGCTTCTCTTTGTGGCTCCATGGTATCCTTTAGAAATACTAAAGATGGAAGAACGAGAACACTATCATTATCTTATCAAAGGCTAAGAAGTTATAATGGTTATAATGGTATCTACATTATTATCTATCTATCTGTCATTCTCTCTCCCTCTCTCTCTCCATCCGTCCGTCCGTCCGTCCGCCCGTCCGCCCGTCTGTCTGTCCGTCCGTCCGTCCGTCTGTCCGTCTGTCTGTCTGTCTGTCTATATCATGGTCTGAGTATAGTGTAAGAAAAAAAACAACAGAATATTGTAGATTATAATCGCCGAATGATGATCTCTGTGAATGATTCTTTGAATCTTTTGTTTTATTAAAGTAGTAGTCATTACAGTTTCTATCACAGAGCTGTGACACTACTGCTAAACTCCACTCCAACTCTACTGCCACACTGATACTCCCCATCTCATCTCATACACACATGATTGCACTATTGCACTACTGACACTTAAGGACTTTAAAACATTTTATTTTATTTAGATATATATTTTATATATATACTGTATATATTATATATATATCTAGTATATATTAATATATATATATATATATATATATATATATATATATATATATATATATATATATATATATATATATATTGCGAATACTGTTGATAATGTTGTTGTTGTTTTGTTTTTTATTTTTATAGAACTGTGCAACTCGAGGAGGACTGCTCCAAACAAAATGTTGTTGTCTTGTACAATGACAATAAAGATTATTCTATTCTATTCTATTCTATTCTATTCTATTCTATTATACGTTACTTTTGTAATTTACTGTAGAAAAAATTAGCATAAATTGACATGAAGAGGATACAAATGTCCAAATGTTCCCCTTGGCTGATGTTTAATGGTTTCCACAGTAACAGTTAACATGCTCCTTAAATCTGCAGTTCTCTGCTTAAATTGGATTATATTATCCATCCATTATCCAGTTTTAAAGATGTGAATTTTCACTCTCACGTACCATTTTAATATATGGCTACAGCTATTTCAGCACCATTAATGACCATCTACCCGAATGGATCTCACTGAATTTCATCACATTCATTACAGTAAAAATCTCCATAACTCTATTTTAAGCCATAAACTACCAAAGCTTCAAATAATATCTTTGGGGAAATTTAAATGTATTTTCTACTACACACTGGACTGAATTGTAAATAAAATACATGATAAAAGAAACCTTTAGCTTTCATTCAGTAGGCCTACATTTTTACATATTTTGTTCTGTTGGTTATTCTCAGCTCTAACTAGGAAACTAGGCAATAGGAAAAGCAAACATTGCACTAAACAAAATTGATTTAGACTAGAGGGTTCCTAAGACAACCAAAACGGGATTGTGGCAAACGGATTAATGTAAGGCTTACAAAACACAGCAATACAAAGTGGAAGCAAAAAACAAGCGCAAAGTCATGGTCTTGTTGCAGGTTCAATATAGGCACTGCAGCGATACGGTTCCTCATAACACACCTGAGATATCATCGCCTGGAACCGCTAGGCCTGCATCTGCATGTTTACACAAAGTTTCACATAAAATGAATTCATCTTCCATTTAGGTTTTCTAAAGATAAACTGAATGGATTTAAGCACAGTTAGGTATTTTAGGTGGGCTATAATCTTGGTAAAACCTGTCATTAAGTCTATCAGCATGGATTAGTCAAAGTCAACACTTTGTAGAGCCTATGCATCTGGCCTTTGGTTCTTTAAAAGGCCTGCCAGTGATGATTCAATATCCCTATAATTTACTGGATGTCCTTCCCCTAGGAGTAGTGGGTAAAGCGCTGCTGTGAAAAACGTTTTTGACATGAATTAAACGGAGCATGAAAGCAAAAAAATGAAACAAGATCACACGATAATGTTTGATCGTTTTAATGTCAAAGTCAAACTTTTACATAATTCTCATCTTCATACCAAACTGTTCGCTGACATCCGCTCTCATCCTCGTTTATAACAAATGCAATTAGTTTGTTAAGTAATTACATGAAGGGAACTCACAAAAACACGCTCCAGTCCCTTAAGAATAACAAAAGCATAAAGAAGGAACAAATAAAAAATAGAACAAGTTGTTTATTCCATTTTCTTTTTTTTAAGTGCAGAAAAGACCTTAAGCATGCCATTGTATGTGATGGATCTGCAGTCTTCTGTCGTACGCGATGGTATTTTATCTGTACATGGCTATAAGAATAACAGTAGGGTTGGGGGTACAGAGCTCAGACTCCAGTCCTTTGGGGGCCTTCGTAGCTACTAGAGCGTTCAGATGCTCCAAGCAGAACCCCTCAGAGCCACTGTACCTCCTCTGTTTCCTCTCCTCTGTGCGTCAGTTGACAGTTGACTGGAACATATTTCTTGTTTAAACGTGCAGCATATATATAAAAAAATGAAATCACATCCACAAAGATTCATATACAGCAGTAGTTTCCCTTAAGTCCATGATGGGATTGAAAGTGGCATTAATGGAACTGCCTTAAAACAGCAGTTTCAATGAAAAATCCACCAGCGTGAAGCAGACCAGGGTTGAATGAAGTCGAGTCCTTCTGCAAACTGTTTGAACTGTGCCTCTGTTCTTCTAGATCTTTCTAGAGTCCCAGGATTTAGTAACTTCTACAAATATGGCAGAGAGACGAGCCCAAATGTTTCCGATGTGCGTTATTAGTGTGTTCATCTCTTGTTGTCACCAGGTTTCTGTGTACACCCTTTGTGTGAGTGGGTGTGGGTGTGTGTGTATGTGTGTTTGCTTGTGTCTGTGTGTGTAGTGTACAGACCCTGTAAAAAGTGAATGGTTCGAACAATACGATTTTCAGTCAATGATCCAACTTCAGTCTTCCGGCCATGTGAACACGACCAACATGGCCGACAAAGCCCACACATTTACAGAGCTCATTCAAACAACCTGTGGGAGTGGGGGGTACTGGAGAGGCGAGGGGGGGGGAGAGGGGTGGCTGGGTTGGGGTTCATGTGAGTGGATTGGTGGGTCAAACCAAGCCACAGAGAGCCAGGCACACGGTGGCATTGCTGAGGGTATACCCTGTTCATAGTATGTCCACCCGACTGGAAATATGCTTAACTATTAATGCTAGAACTATTGGTTTACATAGCGCAAGGCGGGGACATCCATTTTGTGGTATCATAAACCACCTAATCATATCCCAGCCATTGGCTCTACACGTTGTATGTATGTGTGTGTGTGTGTGTGTGTGTGTGTGTGTGTGTGTGTGTGTGTGTGTGTGTGTGTGTGTGTGTGTGTGTGTGTGTGTGTGTGTGTGTGTGTGTGTGCGTGCGTGTGTGGATGCTAACACGGGGCACACTGAAAGACCAGAGTTTGCTTGTGTTCACTAGCGTACAAACGTTGGTAACTCTTACCTGAGTGTCAGTGAGCAACTATGGTACAAAGTTATCATAACTGACTTCTTCTTCCACGTTTATGGCCTGCAGATGGCCCTACACTAAAGAGGCCCCCGGGACCCACATCTAGCATGGCACCGGGTGTTAACGCTAATGCAAACCTTATCCTCTACTGAGTGGAAGCAGACCAAATAAAGAGAGAGAGAGAGAGAGAGAGAGAGAGAGAGAGAGAGAGAGAGAGGAGAGAGAGAGAGAGAGAGAGAGAGAGGAGCTAGAGAGAGAGAGAGAGAGAGAGAGAGAGAGCAGAGAGAGAGAGAGAGGAGAGGAGAGGAGAGAGAGAGAGAGAGAGAGAGGATCTCTGGGAATTAGCTTGTGCAAGGTGAGCGTTGTCTCCAACCAGCCATTCATTTGATGAGGGCAGATCAAGGCCGGAGAAGGGGACGGGAAATGATTAAGACTTCTGAGAGACACCTAACCTTGTTATCCCCCACACGCTGGTCAACCAATGCTGACACTGGGCCGATAGCTCCGGGCCTCTCCGGCCCAGGGGAGCTGAAGTGCCAGGTCAGGGCAATGCTGGGATTGTGTAAGGAGAGAGTGTGTTTGTTTGTATACGTTTGCACACCAGAGAGGGGTGTGTGTGTGTCTGTGTGTGTGTGTGTGTGTGGGGGGGGATTGGGGTGTGCATTTGTGTGTGCGCGTGCATATGTGAGAGGGAGGTGTGTGTGTGATTGGAGTGTGTGTATGTGTATTTTTGTGTGAGTTAGGAGTATATATGTGTGTGTGTATGTGTGTGGTTGTGTAAGGGAGGGAAGATAGTGTTTGTATGTGAGAGAGAGGAGAGTAAGAGTGTGCATGTGCATGTGTGTGCGTGTGCGTGTGTGTGTGTGTGTGTGTGTGTGTGTGTGTGGTGTGGGGGCGAGCAGTACGTTATGCGGTGTGGGCACAGATTGAAGAAAATATCTGTACGCTCCATTGCCTTGTCACCTCGATACCCAGCATGCAAAGCCCCTATGCCGCATCCTGGGACTGATTCAAGGTCACCCCTGCTCACTCCAGTTTCTCTCTCTCGCTCCAACTCTCCTTGCCTCTAACTCTGCATCTCTGACTCTCTCTCTGTCTCTCTCACTCTCTCTCTCTCTCCCTCTAGGATTAGAGATGGAGGTTGAAGGACCTCTCTCCCCAGTACCCCTGTATACCCGTTATGCACACATGGGTCCAAAGAGTGTTCCTAAAGAGAGACCTTTGTCTTTTTTTCGTTCTTTTTCTCTCTCTTTTTTAAACAAACCTTTCATTCATGCAGTCCTTTTTTTCTTTGACAGAAACTCGTTTTTCTTGAAAGTCCTACTTAAAGTATGTGGAATATGTTATACTCCGAAAATGTATACTATTACATAGATGTCAGCAAAATTCACTTTAAATAGTCCCTTCCATCTCTTGCAATCAGAAGGATGAATCGTTATTTAAATACATGTTTAAATACGGGCTTGAGGGGAACAGGCAGAATGCTACAGCTATTTCTATGAGAGGCAATATGTAAAAAAGTATGATTAAGAGTGCATACACACATAGTGTATATGAAGATATGCATATATGGGTAGTTGTATTCATAATTCAGCTAAGTTTGTGGTTTGTGTCTATGTCTGTGACTGTTCAATGTATTATTAATGTTCGTAGTATTAGCATTCAGTACCGCATTTTGTAGACGAATTGCATGGATATTTACGATGGTAAGTGTGAATGTTTTTTTGTGTATCAAGTGTGTTCTGGTGTGTGTTAGCTTGTGTGTGTGTGGTGTGTGCACATGCTTAACTTTCCCAGGTGTATTTGTATTGTTTTGCGTGTGTAAA
>OLKM01001754.1:53612-60681 GCA_900291075.1 Melanogrammus aeglefinus | reverse complement strand
GGCTTGAGGGGAACAGGCAGAATGCTACAGCTATTTCTATGAGAGGCAATATGTAAAAAAGTATGATTAAGAGTGCATACACACATAGTGTATATGAAGATATGCATATATGGGTAGTTGTATTCATAATTCAGCTAAGTTTGTGGTTTGTGTCTATGTCTGTGACTGTTCAATGTATTATTAATGTTCGTAGTATTACACAGTCACCGAAGCAAGACGGAAAGATGGATTCAGTGGTCGTGTGAATGTTTTTTGTGTATAAGTGTGTGCTGGTGTGTGTTAGTGTGTGTGTGTGTGTGTGTGCACATGCTTAAATTTCCCATGTATTTTGTTTGCGTGTGAAAGAATACTGATCTATGAATGTTGGGTGCATTTGTACGATTATTGTATTAGAGCGAGGGCTCAGCACCTTGGAGTAGACGGTAATGGTAGTCAGTTTGGCAGGGAACCAACACTGTGGACACATATACACACACATACAAACTGGCTGAAAAGGCAAAAAAGATAAGCAGTACAGTATTTTCTTTTTTCGAAACAGTGTGGCACTTGTTTTCTGAAAGTATGTTTAAAGATTGTTTTCTATGTCTACTCAGAATAGTGTATTACTACTGATATTGTCCAAGGAGCTTGGACTCAAGTTTCTACTGTAAAAAAAATTGACTGATTCCCTCTCAACTGGTTTGTGGCATCAGTGTTTTTTTTCATTTCCTCAGATTACTGGGCATGTATTGGTTGTTGGTTATAGATAGTACATGATGGAGGAACCGCTGCTTCACAGATTTGACAGTTTGAGTTCCCGTTTGAGTGGTTAATGTCCATAATACGATGTTTCTTAAAAGGTTCACTAGGATAACGATTGATCTGAAAGAATTAGATCTTGAAAGCCAAAAGAAATATCAAAACAATTCCATTCCATGCCATGGGCGTTTCTTTTATCCACGTTTGAGGATTAAGACCACAATGGTTTTTTTCAATGTTCAACAATTGATACTTATAGGTGTGTTATAATGCATTTGGTATGTTTTTCTTTTTATGTTGTCCAGCAGGGTGATGATATCACAAAGATCAACCTCTTGTTTTTTTTTCTTCTTCACACAGTTCCCTCCATCGCAGGGGTTAAGCATGCATTGTGTTCCGGTTTAAACTGTCCTCAGATATGAGAGGTTCACCAGTTCCTTGCACTGTATTAATTGGGCAGCTAGCTTTGAGGAGCTATACAAATAGAAACAAACTAGTCCTGGTTAGAAAGTACTTATTGTCTGAGAGTGCTTCTGAGAGTTAATAACTCCAATGTATTTATATAAATATTATTCAGCTTAAAAAAGTTCGAATTCGACGGAATCATTTTTCTTTCAGACGTTTTTTTTCACCCAACATGTCTTCCCTTTTTCTGATTTAAAAGGGCACCCAATCACCCTCGTTCGCAGGTTAAAAGTCTTGCAGAGCTTCGTCATATCTACCAGTCAGTGTGTGTGTGGCGGTGTGTGTATTCAGAGGTACACCTCGCGGCGGGAGAGGGTGAGGCAGGATGTGGTCTTGTAGTCTCCTCCCGTCCGCGTCAGGGGGATCACCTCTAGGGGGGTCTGCCCCTCTCCCCCCTCCTCCTCCGTCTGCCGCCTGCCGAAGCCGGCGCTGCTGAACGTGTCGTAGGACGCCGAGGTCATCTTCCGGTTCAGAAGGTTGCGGTTGTGGTCGCCCACGTTGCGGTTGCGGTCGACCCCTCCCCAGGGTGCCGAGGGTGTCTGCGTTGGCCAGGGGCAGCCGCTGCCCTCCTCCTCCGGTGCCGACGCCCCCAAGACCTGGCTCCCCGCTGCAGGCGCTGCCCGCACTCTCACTGTCGCTCTCCGGGTCGTTGCTGCGCAGGTTGTTGTTGTCGTCGCCGGGAGCGAAAGTCGAGAGCCGCGATGGGTCGCTGCCGTGACGCTGGCGTTGGCGTGGCGACGGGCGGACCACGGGCATCCAGCACGTGTCAGAGTGTCCGAACTCGTCACACTCACGGGTGCACTTCCCTGTCAAAGTAACATCTGGCAGCTGTCTGGCGTCTGGACATGGAGAGAAGAGACAAGAGAGGAGGAGTGAGATCCAGGAGCAAGAGGGAGATGGAGCAGGAGGAGTGAGATCCAGGGGCAAGAGGGAGATGGAGCAGGAGGAGTGAGATCCAGAGGCAAGAGGGAGATGGAGCAGGAGGAGTGAGATCCAGGGGCAAGAGGGAGATGGAGCAGGAGGAGTGAGATCCAGGGGCAAGAGGGAGATGAAGCAGGAGGAGTGAGATCCAGGGGCAAGAGGGAGATGGAGCAGGAGGAGTGGGATGTAGGAGAAAGAGGGAGATGGAGAAGGAGGAGTGAGTTGGAGGGGCCGCAGTGACAAAAGGGAGAAGTTGTGAGATGAAGGAGGTGGAGTGAGATTTAGGAGCAGGAGTGAGATGGAGAAGGAGTGAGATTGAGCAAGAGGAGTGAAATTGCTGAGCAGTAGGAGTAATAGGAGGAGCAGGGGTAAGCTGGAGGAGGAAGAGTGAGATGGAGCAGGAGGTGTAAGATGGAGGAGGAGTTACATGGAGGAGGAGAGTGAGATGAGGAGGAGGTGTAAGGTGGTGAAGAAGGAGTGAATTGGAGCTAAGCCGTAGGAGGTATGAGATGAAGAAGGGATACATTACTAAGCCAGGAGGACAATTTATTTGAAAGAGCAGTGGAGCATGTCTTTGAATTTAGTAAAGCGACACAGAGTAAGTGTAAAATGGAATTAAACACACCTGTAGAATATATTTACTACAAATCCTGGCAAGGTCTACAATTAGGTGAAAGGGGAAAGTTCACGTAAGGCTGGGCGAAATTACTCATGGGTGGCACTGTGGTTAGCACTGCGGCCTAGCACTACTGCAAAAAGGGTCTTTCTTTCGAACACTGGCCTTTCTTTTCTCCTGTTCTCTTGCGACTTTCTCTCCTCTATTAATTAGACCATAATACGGTAGACTTCTTAGAGGGAAACTTTCATCCCAGGTAAGGGCTGTAACCAGAAACCGGACCCTAATATCCCTTTAGGATTAACAACCAAAAGTCCACCATGATTCTGTACGCTACAAGGTATTAGTGACAATGTGAAGAACTACAAAGGGCCAAGATAAGGGTTAGTCTGTGTAGGGGTGAACATAAGGGCTGTTGTTAATAAACATGTACAGTTGGAGAAGCATATCAAATGTGTAATTAGTCCAGGTTAAGTCAACGTACACACACAAGCAGACACTTCTAAGCTAGCTCCATAGCAATGAAGCTATGGCGCTGCTAAGCTAGCTCACAAGACATGAGCACATCTGCTTAGGCCACACAAACAGCAGAACCTGTCATTTTTAATCTCTCCATCCTTGACAAAATTGGATAATTTATTACTGATGATCAAGGGGTAAAAGAACATTTCCTTGGTGAAAGGCAGAATATTCCTATTTAGTTGAAAACTGAGCTTAAATAGAATGTAGCCATGGTCAAATCTAAGAACTGCGCAAAGCATCTCTCTCTCTCTCTCTCTCTCTCTCTCTCTCTCTCTCTCTCTCTCTCTCTCTCTCTCTCTCTCTCTCTCTCTCTCTCTCTCTCTCTCTCTCTCTCTCTCTCTTACACTCACACACACATTCAAGTATGAATACACACACACACACACAATTACTCAGTGCCACATAACATATTCAACACTTTGAGCCTTGTGCACATTTTTGTGTCTGCATGTGTGTCTTTTTTGTGTGTGTGGGAGGGTAGTTTGTAATAAATGAACCATTTAAAAATCCTTAAAAAATAAATGACAACTTTGTGTCACAGTTTCCTTTGGAGTAAGTGCCCTAATTTAAAAGGCCCTGCACATTTACAAAACAGAACAAATATGTTCTATGTTGAGGTTGTCAAGCATATGTATTTGTGTGTGTACATGCCTGTCTGTGTGTGTGTCTTCTGTATGCGTTGTGTGTGAGTGACGTGTATGTATTATGTATGCACATGTGTGCCAGTGTGCACGTGTGTGTATCTGTGTGTGTGTGTGTGTGTGTGTTCCCTCCCCACCGTTCTCCACGTGTTCCTCCTCTCCCACGCTGCCCTCGGGGGTGGTCCTCTCGTACCCCTCCTCTGGCAGGGGGAGGGCTCCTAGACGGGGGCCGGAGGAGCTCTTGCTGCTCGGCGTCTCAGAGTCCTCCATGCCGCTGTCATAGCAACCGGCGTCCTGCGGCTGGCTGACCACGGAGAAGGTCACTCGGCGAAGAGTCCCCTGCAGGAGACAGAATGTCGGATTAATCATCCAGAAATAATCCTTGATATTCCTAATCAGGTGGAAGGAAATCCGGACATGCCGAGGGTTCATGTCAACACACTGGGATAATCAGGTCATGAAGGATTAATGGAATAAGACCCATCCCAACCGCTGCGGTACATTTTGAATTCACCGTTTCCTTTCTATTTATTATTTTCTGCAACAGATGACCGTCTGTCAGTGTAGCGTGGGTTTACACATGTTGTGGTTAAGATTTTTCCTGTGGCACTGATCTTTCATCTGGATGCATTTCTTTCTGACCACTGAGAATCACTCACTGGTAGCTGGGTAACATCTAACACACCAACCTTCTCCCTATCTGATTCTCTCTTTGTACTACCGGTAATCCTGCTCAGTGATAAACCTATTTATTGGCTTATTCATGGAATTATTCACAGAATAGGAACACAGAGACAAAAATACTTGATGTAAAAAATTAAGAAAACACACATTTAAATCTAAACTATTTCATAATAATCCTAACTGGAACTCTACTTCATGGCTTCATCACATTTGATGAGTGGCGCTTGCTGGTAATATAGACTATCTGACACATCAATAGGATTCATCGACACAGGTCACAAACACAACCCCCGCCCCTCCCCCAACCAACACAGGGAACAAAATGGAGAACGGCATGGATGACTGACCAAGCTTCCTCCCAGAGAATCAACTTCTCCTCCTCCCCAGTCTAGTGACTAGACTACCTCCTCGTCCTCCTCCCAGTCTAATTAGTAGACCACCTCCTCCTCCCCTCCCCAGTCTAGTGACTGTACCACCTTCCTCCTCCCAGTCTAGTGACTAGACCACCTCCTCCTCCTCCTCCCAGTCTAGTGACTAGACCTCCTCCTCCTCCTCCCAGTCTAGTGACTAGACCTCCTCCTCCTCCTCCTCCTCCTCCCAGTCTAGTGACTAGACCACCTCCTCCTCCTCCTCCTCCCAGTCTAGTGACTAGACCACCTCCTCCTCCTCCTCCCAGTCTAGTTACTAGACCCTCCTCCTCCTCCTCCTAGTCTAGTGACTAGACCACCGCCACCACCTCCTCCTTCTCCTCCTCCTCAGTCTAGTTAGTACACCAGCGCCACAACCTCCTCCTTCTCCTCCCCAGACTAGTGAATAGACCACCTCCTCCTCCTCCTCCTCCTCCTCTACAGTCTCGTTACCAGGCTTTAGGGAGAAGCGTGTGGGGAAAGAGCATCAGAGATACTTAAAGACTGTATCCGCGCCCGGGGGACACACAGCCTATCTCCTCCTCCCAGTCGCTAATCTGAGCGCCTGCAAATTATTACTCCACCAATTTAGATCTCCCTTAAATCCAGCACCCCGGAGAGAGAGAGAGAGAGAGAGAGAGAGAGAGAGAGAGAGAGAGAGAGAGAGAGAGAGAAGAGAGAGAGAGAGAGAGAGGAGAGAGAAGAGAGAGAGAGAGGAGAGAGAGAGAGAGAGAGAGAGAGAGAGAGGAGAGGAGACGAGAGAGGGAGAGAGAGAGAGAGAGAGAGAGGAGAGAGAGAGAGAGAGAGAGAGAGAGAGAGAGAGTAGAGAGAGAGAGAGAGAGAGAGAGAAGGGGGGGGGGGGGAGAGGGAGAGAAGGAGAGAAAAAGATGAAGAGAAAATCAAAGAAAACTGAAGAATGTGAAATTCTTGTGAAACAGTGCAGAAAAGGATAATGGAAGGTGGGGGTGGTGGTGGTGGTAGGGTGGTGGTGGTAGGGTGGTGGTGGTGAGGGGTGATGGTGAGGGGGGTTGAGTAGTCATTGGGGGGATGGGTGAATAAGAGCCATTATGGTGATGGTTGGTTATTTTTATCAATTCTTCCTTTTTCGGAAGTGCCAGAGACGAAGGAACATTTCAACATTGCACCTAATGAAGGACAAAGGGGAACAGAAAAAAAGAGAGATGAGATTTGTGAGAGGAAAGAGCCAGGGCACATAGGGAAATGGATTATGGAACTTTTGTTGGGCATTCTTGTATTTTCTTTCTCTTACTTCAAGAGATGGTAGACAGAGAGAGAGAGAGAGAGAGAGAGAGAGAGAGAGAGAGAGAGAGAGAGAGAGAGAGAGAGAGAGAGAGAGGAGAGAGAGAGAGAGGAGAGAGAGAGAGAGAGAGAGGAGAGAGAGAGAGAGAAGAGGGAGGGAGAGGAGAGAGGAGGGGAGGAGAGAGGAGAGAGAGAGAGAGAGAGAGAGAGAGAGAGAGAGAGAGAGAGAGAGAGAGAGAGAGAGAGAGAGAGAGAGAGAGGAGAGAGAGAGAGAGAGAGAGAGAGAGAGAGAGAGAGAGAGAGAGAGAGAGAGAGAGAGAGAGAGAGACAGAGACAGAGACAGAGAGAGAGAGAGAGAGAGAGCGAGAGAGAGGAAGAGAGAGAGAGAGGAAGAGAGAGAGAGAGAGAGAGAGAGAGAGGGAGAGAGACAGCGTTTTGTTTCTCCATCAGTACGCCCTGCGGTTCACCCGTTCCACTGAGGGTTGTGTTCCTCACATGCTGCTCCTCTCTGATGGGGCTACACCACAGAGACAGGAAGACGTGTGAGGGTGTAATGGAGTGAGTGTGTGTTTGGTGGGAGAAGAGAGGGAAGATGGGGGAGTACTGATAGTGAAATGGAAGAGCATGAAAGAGAGGTAGAGCAAGAGGCAGTGACGGATGGATTGTGTCTGTACAATGGGATAGGGTTGCAGGGAACACAGCACACAGCCTCGCCTGTGATTGACACCTTACAGCACCCCGCCCACGCAGCCTGTTAGCCCATTGTGTGGTTCTGCTCTGTGATCCCATCACATTCAACTTCCTACAACCGCCCC
>OLKM01001754.1:43612-51112 GCA_900291075.1 Melanogrammus aeglefinus | reverse complement strand
GTGTGTGTGTGTGTGTGTGTGTGTGTGTGTGTGTGTGTGTGTGTGTGTGTGTGTGTGTGTGTGTGTGTGTGTGTGTGTGTGTGTGTGTGTGTGTGTGTGTGTGTGTGTGTGTGTGTGTGTGTGTGTGTGTGTGTGTGTGTGTGTGTTTATTATGCTGTGTATCTGTTCACATCACAGTATTCTGCTGTCTGTGCTTGTTGTTCTCTCACTGTGTGTGCATGAGTATGTGTGTAATATGAGATATCCATTTGTGTTTCTGTGTTGTGATTGTGTGATCTTTTGTATCAGAGATATGATTATGTCTGTGTGTGAGAGATATCATTTTCTGTGTGTGTGTGTGTGTGTGTGTGTGTGTGTGTGTGTGTGTGTGTGTGTGTGTGTGTGTGTGTGTGTGTGTGTGTGTGTGTGTGTGTGTGTGTGTGTGTGTGTGTGTGTGTGTGTGTGTGTGTGTGTGTGTGTGTGTGTGTGTGTGTGTGTTTTACTGTTCGAGAGATATTTTTATGTGTGCATGTGTGTCTGTGTGCCATCCAACACAGCTGCCTGCATAAGTTATGGGTAGGATATGATGCAGCTTGTAAACATGGAGGAGGGACCCAAACTACATTCCCCATGGCTCTCTCTCTGCTGCTCTCATTCAGCCTGACAACTGTATGTTGTTTTATAATTCAACACTAAACAAACGTTGTCTTGCATTGCTGTTTATATTTGCAATATAGTGTTGGTTTTGGGGGTAAAATTAAGTTCTAAATATGGGACTAAGTTAGTTTAATGCTGGATCAGAATATAGATAATTTTCTACTTTGGTCCAACATTACATATTTATATTACCAAATTAAATATTTTATCATGAAAATTAAAGAAACAGGCTAAAGTAGTTTGGTTTATGATGATATGAAGCTATGACCCAGTTGTGATATGGCATCTTAACAAAGAGAATGTGTGAACAATTCAGAAATTTGTAACAGGACTCAATGCTGGAACTGGGCCCTGAAGGTAAACACATACCCTAACACCAAGGGCAGCCAGTCTGGGCAGAGCACAAATCACAGAAGCATCTTAAGCACTGCAACTTAACGACAATAAAAATGGCAACAGGGGGCCCCATTGCGACTTAAATTAAAAAAAAAAAAATATCTATCTATATTTACAGCACCGCTTTTCTGCAACGTTAAACCAAACATGTAACATATCTATCACCTAGAATAACACAACACTATAGTGATGATTCATCAGTTTGTTAATAATAAGCCTGAATGATCTCTTAACCTCTTGTTCTGCTCCTGTTCTGAGCTCCTGTTATGTACGTTTCCCTGATTAGTAACGCTGCAAATGGTTCCATGAAATTCTGTGGATAAGCTAATTCGTTGTGCCAGAAAGCGGATAGCTTCAATAAATAACAAGTAGCTTCAATAGGATACTGCACTGAAATGGCTTTGGAAACAGGTCTTTTTGGAATCTAATCGGTAATCATTGAAATACATAGGGTCTTTAGTGATTGTCTGGGCTGTACAATTAAGATTGACTTATTACCGCAATTCTTTTTCTTTTTTTATGGGCTTTTATTGTCGGAGTGTTTCATTTTTTGTTAGATTTTTCCTATTAATTTCAGTTTACATTCGATATGTGGTCACATGTGATGTCCTTGCAGTTTGAAATTGCTTTAAAAAGTATTATTTATCATTTGCTGATTAATTTATTTAATGCCCTAATGGGATGTGTTGACATCCTGATGTGACATTCAGCCGCCATGGCCACATGACGCCCGCGGCGCAGGCCTGACATCATGAACATTCAACTAATGTGTCATTTGTGTTTCCTCGCCAAAAATAACGTTGATCTGGCGTGACAGTGACATTTAGGAGTGCTTTGGCAACAGGGCGCATCATAAATAAAGCCTCATCATTCTTCATACAATTTTTTATTATTGTTTTAATTTCTAATTCCTCAATCAATATGAAATCCAACCATCAAGAAGGCCTATTGTTCATACAAAAACAATGACCTCCAACGCAGAGACACCCTCACCTCTGGATGGAGGTTGCGTCTTCATAACATATTGTTCTCATTTGAAGGGTTGAAGAGCCCTAGTTCATGCCTCAGAACAGCTGGCAGACAGGGGGGACGGCTGAGGGGGTCGTTGCCCTCCGAGCAGAGCCCAGCCAATGAGAGCTGTGTCGAGAAAAAACTTGATTGGTGTAAACAACCCGCTTTAACAGATTTAGTGTTTATTTCTTTTGCCTCCTGACTGGAGGAGGAGAGCCTTGACCCCGGATCTGAGAGGCCGCTCTGCGCCGCGTGCATTTGTGCCCCCAGGCTAACAGCCAAGGCTGAGCATCCTGTTTACACGTCCTTCACATTAAGGGACCGCACACACAGGTGTCGAGAGGAGAAGACGTAGAGCTGGAGGAGAAGGAGGAGGAGAGGTGGTGAGGGAGGGATGGAGGGAGGGAGGGAGGGAGGAAGGGAGGGAGGGAGGGAGGGAGGAGGAGGAGGGAGGGAGGAGGAGGGAGGGAGGGAGGAGGGAGGGAGGCAAGAAGCAGATGGTGTAATAAGGCAAGTTGTAAACAGATGAATGAATAAAGAGATGATGAGAGAAGGGACTGACGCTCCAGGTCTTCCTAGCAGCGTGCACTAAGGTTGGGCAATATGTCCAAAAATGAATCTCCCAGCATCAGTATTCTGTCTATGAAGACAGATGTTGAAAAAGGCTTTTAAAGAAAGATTTTTTAACGTGCACTTTATAAACGTATGATAAGTTATGAATACACATTTCAAATAAATACTATTTATGTCTTTATATGATTATATATATTATACATAAGGATGTTAATGAATGATATTGAAACATCTGTTGTTTATCCTCAAATTGATCTCATTTTTCTATCAACAATCAGTACAGTTAAACTGATGGGTATTGGATCTCTATGTGGAGCTATGCTGAAATGCTGGCTGAACGCTGCCCAGTGTGCAGTATTTCTCATGCCTTCTCCATCACCTCCCCCTTTACTCTAAGCATTGTGGGGGGAGGGGCTCAGAGCGCTGAATGTGTGTTGAGAGCCAAGCTGAATTCGCCTCAGCGTTTATATCACCTGATCTAGCAAAACAATGCCCTGACCCTACTGATTTGGTTAAGGCCCCGTCCAAGAGCTGATTTTTTGGTGAAACCGCATAAGTCTTGTGCGTTTGGGCTTACCGTCCAGACAGATCCGGCGGATCCGGTGCCCGAAAACACACTTTTCTGAAACCAGGTCCCAGGGTAGATTCAAATAAAAACGGACCTATGCGGTTTCGTGTTTGGATTCGGGTGTACACCTGAAACGCAAACGATGACGTTCTTCGCCCCCCCACCAGCTGGAATGAATGAATCTGTCTTGACGGAGATATTCCTGAACCGCATCAAAGGAAAACTGATAATTTTTGCCCTTGTGGACATAGCCTAAGGGACACATTCCTAGGATGCTATTGTTTCACATACCTGTAGACCCTCAAACCTTAACATTATTACATTAAAGCACTTGTTTAATACAAAATACTGCATCAGGTTTGGCTGACGGATGCGTTTTCAACTGATTTCATGATATCAGAGTATCGGAGCTCTCACCACCTACTAAACTTTTGGGCATTTCTAAACGCGAGTGAGTGGTTGAATGTCGGCCACCAAGCCGAGCCCCTTAAATGTGACAGGAAATGAAACCTTACCAGAAATATTGCTTTTCCCCATGTTTTGTAACATTGGTCGAAAACCAACGTTACATTATTTGATTTCGTTTCATCAATGGTTCCCAAAAGAAGGATGTCTCCGCCCCAACATGGAGGCCCGCCCTAAAGATTTTGGATTGGTACGACGGGGCAGCATTTATGGTTACAGCCAAAAAAATAATAATTCTGTTGAAATCATGGCTTTTAGGGGATTCCAGAAGAGCGTTTGGCAAACATGACGTTGGGTAAGAGACAGGCTGGGGCTAAGCGTGCGGAGGTGTGAGGCAAGCTGAATGGAATCTCTCCAGCTTTCTGACTGACAAAGAGACAAACAGAAAGACAGAAAGAGGAGCCAAGGTGTACTGCTGCACACAAGCATACACACACAAACACACACACACACATACCAACAGACAAACACACACACACACACACACACACACACACACACACACACACACACACACACACACACACACACACACACACACACAAACGCACAAACTCATACTCACAGATGTGCATGCACACACACATGCACGCACACACACAAGCACAAACTAGATAGCTTGTGCAAAAAAGACCTTGAACTAACAAAAAAAGCAGCAATAACACACACACAAACACAAAGACACACATACACTCACACAAACACACACCTACACACTTCCAAAAGCACACTGCAGTGGGACCACCTCTGCAGTAAAAGCAATCTCTGTCTCTGTCTCTCTCTCTTTCTCTCTCTCCTTCCCTGTTCCCGCTCTCCCTTCCTCCCTCCCAGTGTCTCATTCTTTCCCCTCCCTCCTTCAATTCTTGCCTCGTTGGGTACTTTGCTGTCGCAATGCATCCCACTTTTTTTTGCATCCTTTCCCCATCTCTCTTCACCTCGTTCTCTCCTTGCACCTCTTTCTCTCTCTCTCTCTCTCTCTCTCTCTCTCTCTCTCTCTCTCTCTCTCTCTCTCTCTCTCTCTCTCTCTCTCTCTCTCTCTCTCTCTCTCTCTCTATCTCTAGCCCCCTCTAGGAGCAGGTGAGGAGGAGTCTGCTCAGCAGTATCTGACTATCGGCCCGACTGTGAGAGGAATGATAATCACTCTGCTGCACTGCAGAGAGAGAGAGAAGAGTGAGGAGAGAGAGAGAGAGAGAGAGAGAGAGAGAGAGAGAGAGAGAGAGAGAGAGAGAGAGAGAGAGAGAGAGAGAGAGAGAGAGAGAGAGAGAGAGAGAGGGGAGAGAGCAGGAGAGAGAGAGAGAGAGAGAGAGAGAGAGAGAGAGAGAGAGAGAGAGAGAGAGAGAGAGAGGGGAGGGGGGGGAGAGGAGGGGGAGGGGAGGGGGGGGGGAGGGGGAGAGTGAGAGAGAGCAGACGAGAGGAGAGAGAGAGAGAGAGAGAGAGAGAGAGAGAGAGAGAGGGAGAGAGATGGAGAGATGGACGGAGAGAGAGAGAGAGAGGAGAGAGAGAGGAGGAGTGGAGAGAGGAGAGAGAGGGAGGAGAGGGGGGTGGGAGAGGGGGGGGGAACTGACAGAGATCGGCAAAATAGGGCAAACCATGGAGGCAATGAGCTTCACGTGAGAGCAAAATAGGCAAACCATGGAGGCAATGAGCTTCACGTGAGCAACTACTTTCCTCTTTCTTTCTTTCTTTCTTTCTTTCTTTCTTTCTTTCTTTCTTTCTTTCTTTCTTTCTTTCTTGATGTGTAGAGTTGAATATCTCTCTTTTGCTGCACAACCCAACCAACTGATCCGCCCATAGCCAGCGCCTGCTGCTGCACTAACACTTCTCGTACCAATGAACCCCACGTATAGCCTGTAGCACTACAGCAGCGCCTCAGCCACCATGTGGAAGAGAGGACATTAACTGCAGCAGAGAGGTCATCTGATCGGCACAATGCGGCTTCTCAGTTGGATCGCGCCGCTGCTGCAGTCTCCGCACTGCCCCCTGCTGGTTAGTGCAGGAACCGCTGACAGCAGCCGTTGCTGGTGCGCATACTAACTAGTATGACACTTTCTGCGCCGCACTGCACTACGTGTGCACGTTAGACTTTGCTGAGGCGTGTGGGCAATAAATCAGAGTGTTTTTAATGGGAAGGTATTTAAGTCATGCTCTGTTTATTACCAAAATGCTAACTAGCTGCTGCGTCGGCGGGTGTGTGTGTGTGAGGCTTTTTGTTATGCTGTGGCAATGCATCAATTTGGGCTAGTGCGGACGAGAGAGGACAAAGAGAAGCGACCGGAGAGAGCAAGAGACGGAGAGTGAGAGATAGAGATGGGAGGGGGGCTTAAGTGGAAGAAATAGAGGGTATAGAAGCATAGAGAGATGAGGGAGACACAGGGAGGTAGAGAGAGCGATAGAGAAAGAGAGCTTCACCCTCTGTGGCTCTAGCATTGCCATGCAGCACATCTTTGTTATTGTCAAGCTCGTCTCCATCTGGCCACTCCAGGCTGCCATCATACATTGAAAATCACTGGCTCCATTCACCGTGATAGGCCTTTGAAATGTTGATCCTTTTGTGCATTAGTGGCCATCCAGTCGGTGTGTGGAGGGGACAAAGCAGAAACAATGGGACATAAATGAAGTGGAAGGCTCGGCTTACCGGACAAATGCCCCTAGCTCCGATTAGCTTTGTCGCTCCGTTGTGTGTTCAGGCTTTTGTAGAGGGTGTGATTTGAGTAAGTGTGTGTCTGTGTGTGTGTGTGTGTGTGTGTGTGTGTGTGTGTGTGTGTGTGTGTGTGTGTGTGTGTGTGTGTGTGTGTGTGTGTGTGTGTGTGTGTGTGTGTGTGTTAAAGTGTCTGACTGGGATTGTGAGTGTGCGAGTGCATTTGCACGTGTGTGTGCGTGTGTACTTTCCCAGTATTCAAGACTTTCCAGTACCAGTCACTAAAACAGACATCACTTATAATATTCATGACAGCAGCCATTGTTAAACAAGGCATAAACAGGATGGTTGCTACACAACTGGCCCACTGTCTCCTGCTGCGTTGCCTGTGCGTGAGCATGAACGACCATCCGCATGTATGACTATTCAGATGACATTGACTGCCCTCTCTCACTCTCTTCTCTCTCTCTCGCTCTCACATTTTCTCTTTCAGTCTCTCTCTCTTTCTGCCTTTTCAGTCAGAGTCCCTGCATGTCATTAAGTGTAACGTGAATCTGACTTTGTGCCTGTGAGTGTGCGTGTGTGTTTGTGTGTGTGTGTGTGTGTGTGTGTGTGTGTGTGTGTGTGTGTGTGTGTGTGTGTGTGTGTGTGTGTGTGTGTATGTGTGTGTGTGTGTGTTTGTGTGTGTGTATGTATGCTTACATGTGCATGCATGGGAATTTGGCCTGTCTTTGATTGAGCACATGGGACTAACGTGTAATGCTATGCGTGTAAGGAACCGGCATCCCCACCCACTGCTATTGTCCATTAAGGTTGACCATCAGCAGGGTAAACAATAGCTGCACTGTGAGGGTCAGTGTATAATGCAAGGGGGAAGTGAGGATGATGGGGGCGATATTTACTGCGGTGTGCAGTCACACGGGTGCACACACAAGCACCCTGCTGAGAGTGATTAGTGCTGCTGCGGAGCACAATAGACAGAGTCAATAAAGAGCCTCGGAGACGAGCCAGAGACCAGATAAAGGTCTCTAGCTCCTCTCTCACTCATAAGTAACACAACTATCTCTTACACACACACACACACACACACACACACACACACACACACACACACACACACACACACACACACACACACACACACACACACACACAGACCCATCGCACACACACATAGACCCATCGCGACGCACACACACACACACCAATATAT
>OLKM01001754.1:32500-33587 GCA_900291075.1 Melanogrammus aeglefinus | reverse complement strand
CGGCACGCGCATATGTGTCTGATGGAACTGAGTAGTTGGATGTTTGTTACCAGATTGGGTATCTTCTTTCCTATGAGGCAAAGGTGGTGTCTTGGTCAGTATGGGTCAATATGTGTGTCTGTTAGTGTGTCTTTGCGTGTGTTTGAGTGTGTGAATTCCCCACAGTATTCGTGTAGGCCGCCCCACGAAGGAGGACACACGCTGTGGATTTGCATCTGTGACAGATGCACATCATATTTAATCCTGGGGGGATTTCTTTGAAATGAAAAGCTGCTTTTCATTTTAATAATCCAGAAATCCTAATGTGTATCCCCCTCCCACTCCTCATACGGTAGTTATCACCTTTTCACTGAAGTATCATTGTAGGGCAAACACAGGTGACGATGATAGGTCTGCTACTTTTATACACCAGGGCAAGGATAGCAGACTTATATTAACCTCTTTTAGTGTCATACCCTTGCCATCGTACATAAAAGGAACAGACCCCTAACTAGCGTTCTGAGTGAGACCTGTGTTTGTCCTACGATGACACGTCTTTGTAAGGATCCATTAGAGGAGGGTGGGCCGGGGGGCGGGGCTCAGGGCAGCGGTCTTGTGGGCCATCCTTTTGTTTGTCATGGCATTGGGGCACCCCGCAGACATGACCTTCACTTTGCTTTGTAGCACTGTGTGTGTTGGTTTCTGTGTGTGTTAATATATGTTTATGTGTGTGGGGGTATTGTGTGTTTTTATGATTTTATGTTGCCATATTATGTGGTTGCGTAGACCTGAAATAATTATTATTTTATTTGTATTATTTTCAAGAGCAAATCTTTCTCTCTTTGTATGTGTATTGTGTTTACGTGTGTCCATGTCTGAGTGTTGGTGTGTGTGCGTGTGTGTGTGTTTGTATGCGTGTGTGTGTGTGTGTGTGTGTGTGTGTGTGTGTGTGTGTGTGTGTGTGTGTGTGTGTGTGTGTGTGTGTGTGTGGGTGAGATCCATGTCCATTTGTGTGTGTGGATGGTGCTAGACAGAGGAGACATTGGCCATATATTGACAGGAGTGTAATATGACCAGTGTGATCATGAATGTGTCCAGTGCCAGTGGG